>JADBJO010026964.1:10000-12500 GCA_016801955.1 Conus betulinus | reverse complement strand
CATCCCCAATACAGACACACACATCTCCTTCATCCCCAGTACAGACACACATATCTCCTTCATCCCCAATACAGACACCACATCTCCTCTTCATTCCCAATACAGACACACATATCTCCTTCATCCCCAATACAGACCACACATATCTCCTTCATACCCAATACACACACACACACACACACACACACACACACACACACACACACACATCTCCTTCATCCCCAACACACACACACACACACACACACACACACACACACACACACACACACACACACACACACACACACACACACACACACACACACACACATCTCCTTTACCCCCAATACAGACACACATATCTCCTTCATCCCCAATACAGACACAACTCATCTCTCTCTTCATCACCCAATACAGAACACACATATCTCCTTCATCCCCAATACAGACACACACATCTCCTTCATCCCCAATACAGACACACACTCATCTCTTTCATCCCCAATACAGACACACATATCTCCTTCATCCCCCAATACAGACACACACATCTCCTTCATCCCAAATACAGACACACACTCATCTCCTTCATCCCCAATACAGACACACACACTCATCTCCTTCATCCCCAATACAGACACACACTCATCTCCTTCATCCCCAGTACACACACACACACACACACACACACACACACACACACACACACACACACACACACACACACATCTCCTTCGTCCCCAATACAGACACACACGTCTCCTTCACCCATTGCCTGGCTGTCCTTAAGGAGTTCAGGCTGCAAAGTGAAACGACTGCAGGCGGAAATCTAAACAAATCTTAAATAAATGTCAGCGAACCGCCCAGAGAAACGTGGACAAACGAGTCACAAGACAACACACAAACGCGTTTCGACCTCTTAGGTCTTCCTCAGGTGAAACAAAAGACGGACAAAAATAACGAAAATGCACTTAGCTTGATCGCTTCAGACTCCAATGTTTATTTAAGATTTGTTAAGGAGTTCAGTCACGCGACAAATTTGGGTGCGATGATCCTGTTAAAAATAAGTAGGATAGGGGTAGGAGATGGGGGGGGGGGGGGGGACACAGTTTGAACGAGTTGATCTAGCTGCGAATATAAAGTAGTGAGCGTGGGAATGGGTAAATGGACCTACACGACTGTAGCATACTAAAAGAAGATGCATTAAAAAAAAAAAAAAAAAAGAAAAAAAAGAAGCAAACAAACAAACAAAAACAGAAAAAAAGAAATAAGAGCAAAAATAAAAGACGAGAACGATGGAGACGGCGGAACAGAACCTAGTGAGCGAAACATGCTACGGTGTAGGACGGGTGTGATGATTGGGCAACGGTGCGGCGTGTCGACTGGTGTGATGTGACGTAGGCGGTGTGTCGACTGGTGTGATGTGATGTGGTGTGGTGTGTCGACTGGTGTGATGTGACGTGGTGTGTGTGTGTGGACTGGTGTGATGTGATGTGGTGTGGTGGTGTGGTGTGTCGCTGGTGTGATGTGATGTGGTGTGGTGTGTCGACTGGGTGTGATGTGATGTGGTGTGGTGTGTCGACTGGTGTGATGTGACGTGGTGTGGTGTGTCGACTGGTGTGATGTGACGGTGGTGTTGTGTGTGTCGACTGGTGTGATGTGACGTGGTGTGGTGTGTCGACTGGTGTGATGTGATGTGGTGTGTGGTGTGTTGCCAGGTGTGCTGTGATGTGGTGTGTGGTGTCGACTGGTGTGATGTGACGTGGTGTGGTGTGTCGACTGGTGTGATGTGATGTGGTGTGGTGTGTTGCCAGGTGTGCTGTGATGTGGTGTGGTGTGTTGCCAGGTGTGCTGTGATGTGATGTGGTGTGGTGTGTGTGACTGGTGTGATGATGATGTGGTGTGGTGTGGTGGTGTGTTGACTGGTGTGATGTGATGTGGTGTGGCATGTTGACTGGTGTGATGTGATGTCGGGGTGTGTGTGGTGTGTTTAACTGGTGTGATGTGATGTGGTGTGGTACGTTGACTGGTGTGATGTGATGTGGTGTGGTGTGTTGACTGGTGTGATGTGATGTGGTGTGTGTGGTGTGTGTGTTAACTGGTGTGATGATGATGTGGTGTGGTGTGTTAACTGGTGTGATGATGTGTGATGTGGTGTGGTGTGTTAACTGGTGTGATGTGATGTGGTGTGGTGTGTAACTGGTGTGATGTGACATGGTGTGGTGTGTTAACTGGTGTGATGTGATGTGGTGTGGTGTGTTAAACTGTGTGTGATGTGATATGGTGTGGTGTGTTAACTGGTGTGATGTGATGTGGTGTGGTGTGTGTTGACTGGTGTGATGTGATGTGGTGTGGTGTGTTTGACTGGTGTGTGTGATGTGATGTGGTGTGGTGGTACGTTGACTGGTGTGATGTGATGTGGTGTGGTGTGTTGAATTGGTTGTGATGTGATGTGGTGTGGTATGTTGACTGGTGTGATGTGATGGTGGTGTGGTGTGTTGACTGGTGTGATGTGATG
>JADBJO010026963.1:27506-37506 GCA_016801955.1 Conus betulinus | reverse complement strand
CGCGTGGAAATCGATTATCTACACTCCTCCCACCCACCGTCCCCCTTCCCCCCTTCCCCGCTTTCCTCCCCCCCCCCCCCCCCCCCCCCACTCTCCCCCCTCCTCCTCCTCGGCCTTACCTGCCGCCCCCTCTCTACTCTCTGCCTTACCTTCAACCCCCCCCCCCCCCCTCTCCCCCCTCCCCCCCCCCATTGAACCCTTTAAAAAAAAAAAATCCTCCTCCTCCTCCTCCCCCTCCTCTCTCCCTTATCCCCCCCCCCCACCCCCCCCCCCCCCCGCATCCGTACCTTTTTAAAAATCACCCTTTTTCCCAAACCAACCGCTTCACCCTCCGTACCTTTACGATGGTGTTGTCCGTTCCTGACTGGTTATTTCAGAACGTACGATTCCCCTTCACCATATAAAAAAAAAAAAAATCTTAAAAAAAAAAAAGACAAAAAAAAATTCAAGAACATTCCACAGAGAACTCTCCCCCTCCCCCCCTCCCCCTCCCATCCTCTTGCACGCCACCCCCTCCCCCCCACCCCCCACCCCCTCCCCTTCCCCCTGTTGCCACTCCCCCCCATATTAACCTTTCATTCGTTTGGCCATCAACCTCAGTTCTAGCCCCCCGGCCCTTCCTCTCGCCGCTCGCTGTGACGTCAGACGCGTTCTGTTGACGTCACGCCGTTATCGCCCACCATGACGGCAGCTTGCATCGAACTTGCTTCCACCACCACAGCCGAAGAGGGCAGGGGGGCGGGGGGGGGGGGGGGTGAAGAAGGCGCATGGAGAGAGGGATGGGGGGGGGAGAGAGGGGGGATTGGGGTAAGGATGTGCGGGAGGGGTGTTTGAGGGTTGGGGGAGGGGTTAGCGATAGGGGCAAGGATGGGGGAGGGATTAGAAACGGGGGTAAGGGTGGGGGATGATATAGAATGGGGGGTGAGGGTGGGGGGATGGGTTAGAGATCGGGGATGAAGGCAGGGGTGGGGGGGGGGGGGGGCTGATTTGGGATTGGGGTGAGGGGTGAGAGTGAGTGAGGGTGGGCGCATTACTGCAATCAGGACTACTCAGGACCAATGTCAGTGGACCAATTGCTGGGGGCTTACAGCCAATCCCAGTGCAGAAAACCGTCCCCAGGCGGGTCCAGTCGCTGAAACTAAACGCGATACGAGGAGGAAAATAAGGGCTGTGTCGCTGGTTGTCAGGAAAAACCATTTCTCTCTTTTTTTTTTTTTTTTTTTTCTTTCTTTCTTTTTTCGGGGGTGGGGGGGGGGGAGGGGTGGTGGGAGGGGGGTATTCACTCTACCTGAATTCTCTCTCTCGCTCTCTCTCTCTCTCATCTTCTCTCTCTATCTATACCCACACCCCCCCCCCCCCTCTCCTCTATCGCACCATCACCCCTCAACCTCTCATCTGTCTGTCGCCCACCCCCTCTACGGCTCTGTCTGTCTGTCTCTACACTCGTCTCTCGCTCTCTCCTCTCTCTCTCTCTCTCCAGTCTCATCTCTCATATCTCTCCGCTGCGTTTCTCGTCTCTCTCTGCCTCTCCCTACCCCCCACCAGACACACTCCTTCCCTTCCCATTACCCATTCCCGTCTATATCTGAATTTTGTCGTTTGTGTCTTCACAGCTGTCGGTCTAGCTGTCTAGATCCGTTCCATCTCTCTTTCTCTCTCTCTCTCTCTCTCTGCTCTCTTATCTCGCTCTCTCTCTCTCTATTCTGCTCTCACTCTGTCTGACTTTGTCTGCTCTGTTCAGCTCTTTTAAAGCGTGTACATCTTCCTTCGTTATTAGTTTTGAACAAAAAATTCCATCCACAAACACACACACACAGGGGGAGGGGGGGCGGGGGGGAGAAGGGAGGTGGGATTAACGGATCGGGGTGGGATACCGTAACGGAATCGACCCCACCAAAAAAGAACGCAAAATCAACAGATATAAACAAACACTTGTTTTTTACAATAGCGCGCAAACAAAAGTACGTTCTGGATATCGCTGACCCACAAGAAGAGCCTCTATTTCGTTTTTTGCAAACAAATGCGCATATGTTAGTGTGTCTGTGAGTAGTCGTTGTGGGGTGTGTAGTCGGGTGGGGGGGGGGGGGGTGTAGAGGAGGAGAGGAGACGGGAGGGGATTAAGGGGATCGGCAGGGGGGGGGGGGGGTGGGGTCGGGAGGGGAAGGAGGAGGAGCCGGGGGACAGGCAGGGAGTGAAGATGGGATGGGACCCCAAATATCGCACCCCATGTCATGCGTTGGTGGGGCCTGCGGTCACTTCGGTTATTAATTACGTCCAAGAGCTGAAGCGCCAGGGCGGGTGGCATGGGGAGCAGCAAAGAAGATTAGCCTCCAGTGAGTCCTCTCCGGTCCACTGAGAACAGTCTTGGTCCTTCGTACCGGGGGCATTGACGGGCTTGATTGTATGGCCAGTGTGCGGTTGGAGTTATTTTGCCGCCCTTGGATTCAATCCCCCCCCCCCCCCCCCCCCCCCCCCCCCCCCCCCCCCCCACCCCCCCCCCCCCCACCCCACCCACCCCCCACCCCCCCCCCCCTGATGATGTGTTATCCATCCACCATGTGATACTCTGTCGCATTTCCCTTCCTCCCTGGATATTCCACCTCTCTCCTACTCTCTCATCTCTCTCTCTCTCTTCTCTCTCCTCACACACAAACACACACACACACACCACACAAACACCACACACACACACCATACACAAACAAACCCACCACACACACACACACACACAAACCACACAAATTCCACAGATCCATCGACTCACAGAGAGAGGACGAGAGAGAGGGGGGGTGAGAGGGAGAGAAGGAGGGAGAGGAGGGAGAGACCCGCCTCTCTCTACCCTACCCCCCTCCCCCCCCCCCCCCCCCCCCCCCCCCCCCCCCTCCCCCCCCCCCCCCCCGCCCCCCCCCCCCCCCCCCCCCCCCCCCCCCCCCCCACCCCCCCCCCCCCCCCCCCCCCCCCCCCCCTCCCCCCCCCCCCCCCCCCCCCCCCCCCCCCCCCCCCCCCCCCCCCCCCCCCACCCCCCCCCCCCCCCCCCCCCCCCCCCCCCCCCCCCCCCCCCCCCACCCCCCCCCCCCCCCCCCCCCCCCCCCCACCCCCCCCCCCCCCCCCCCCCCCCCCCCCCCCCCCACCCCCCCCCCCCCCCCCCCCCCCCCCCCCCCCCCCACCCCCCCCCCCCCCCCCCCCCCCCCCCCCCCCACCCCCCCCCCCCCCCCCCCCCCCCCCCCCCCCCCCCCCCCGCCCCCCCCCCCCCCCCCCCCCCCCCCACCCCCCCCCCCCCCCCCCCCACCCCCCCCCCCCCCCCCCCCCCCCCCACCCCCCCCCCCCCCCCCCCCCCCCCCCCCCCCCCCCCCCCCCCCCCCCCCCCCTCCCCCCCCCCCCCCCCCCCCCCCCCCCCCCCCCCCCCCCCCCCCCCCCCCCCCCCCCCCCCCCCACCCCCCCCCCCCCCCCTCCCCCCCCCCCCCCCCCCCCCCCCCCCCCCCCACCCCCCCCCCCCCCCCCCCCCCCCCCCCCCCCCCCCCCCCCCCCCCCCCCCCCCACCCCCCCCCCCCCCCCCCCCCCCCCCCCCCCCCCACCCCCCCCCCCCCCCCCCCCCCCCCCCCCCCCCCCCCCCCCCCCCCCCCCCCCCCCCCCCCCCCCCCCCCACCCCCCCCCCCCCCCCCCCCCCCCCCCCCCCCCCCCCCCCCCCCCCCCACCCCCCGCCCCCCCCCCCACCCCCTCCCCCCCCCCCCCCCCCCCCCCCCCCCCCCCCCCCCCCCCCCCCCCCCCCCCCCCCCCCCCACCCCCCCCCCCACCCCCCCCACCCCCCCCCCCCCCCCCCCCCCCCCCCCCCCCCCCCCCCCCCCCCCCCCCCCACCCCCCCCCCACCGCCCCCGTGCGCAACCTGGACCATCAACACACATCCACCCAGAAAGGAGGTGGAGCGGACAGAGAGGGCGAACTCCCAACCCACCCCACCCACCCACCCCCCCAACCCCCCCCCCCCCACCCCCCCCACACCCCCCCCCAAAACACACACCTCCCCTCATAGCGCCATACGGCGCATGCACAAAGAGAGGCAGAGAGACGGAGGAGAGGAGAGAGAAGAGGGATGAGAGGGCGGAGACGAGTGGGAGGAGGATGGAGAGAGTGGATGGGCGAGAGAGAGAGCGACTTGACGGAGGAGAGACGGAGACACAAGAGGACACAGAGCGGAGAGGGAGGAGAGAGAGGAGGAGAGAGAGAGAGAGCGGAGCAGAAGACAGAGAGACGGGCCGGACAGGAGAGAGCCAAGACAGAGGCAGAGAGGATGGAGAGAGAGAGAGAGCGAGAGAGGTAGAGGCGGAGAGAGAGCAGATGCACAGGACAGACAGGCACAGTCAGACAGGGGGAAAGAAAGAGTGCGGAGAGACGGAAGGAAGGAGGTGACAGACAGACAGACAGACAGACAGACAGACAGACAGACAGGACAGACAGACAGACAGACAGACAGGCAGCAGGCAGACAGACAGACAGAAAAGAAAGAGAGAGAGTGACAGAGACAGAGAAAGACACTTAGAAAAAGAGAGAGACAGAGACAGAGACCAGGCAAGCAGAGAGAGAGAGACAGAGAGAGAGACAGACACAAAGACAGAGGAAGACACTTACAAAGAGAGAGAGACAGAGACAGACAGGCAGAAGAAAGAGAGAGAGAGAAAGAGAAACAGACAGAGACACGGACAGACAGACAGACAGACAAGAGGCAGACAGACAGACAGGCAGACAGACAGACAGAAAAGACAGACAGACAGACAGACAGGCAGGCAGAGAGAGAAGCAAAGACAGAGAAAGACACTTAGATAAGAGAGAGACAGACAGACAGACAGACCGAGACAGAGACACAGAGACAGACAGGCAGAAAGAGAGAGAAACAGACAGAGACAGAGACAGACAGACAGACAGACAGAGACAGACAGACAGACAACAGAAAGGCAAACAGACAGACAGACAGAGACAGACAGACAGACAGACCAGCAGAATGATGATCTATGGTATGCTCTGTCGCAGTGACTTGTCAGCGACATTTTGCAGGGTCCTGCGTAGCCGGGTATTACTGTTCCCTTATTTGCATGGGGGAGGGGCAGGGCGCGCGCCCCCCGGGGGACCTTCCATATACATTATAGATATCTGTCAGGGGGTCCCCGGAGAGGTCAAAAGGTCAACAGGTCGGCTCCCGTTGTTCCGTGACGCCGGACCACGGTCGAATAATTTGAAACGAGTTCTCTGTGTGTTGTGTGTGTGTGTGTGTGTGTGCGTGCGTGCGTGCGTGCGTGTGAACAAGCGTGCGTGCGTGTGAGCGAGCGTGCGTGCGTGCGTGCGTGCGTGTGTGTGTGTGTTTATGTTAAAATGATCCCAGCGACATAAAAAAGAGAGAATGCATTCAGAACAAGAAGGATGGAGGGATGAAAGGGAAAGAGGAAAAGAGAGAGAGAGAGAGAGAGAGAGAGAGAGAGAGGAGAGAGAGAGGAGGAGAGAGAGAGAGAGAGAGAGAGAGAGAGAGAGAGAGAGAGAGAGCGAGAGAGAGCCCTTCCCCATACCCATTTTCCCCATCCCCATGGCAAAAAAATCACCAGTATCCCAATTTCTCCTCACACCACTAAGCGCACCTCCAGTATCATCATTACTGTTTGTGTGTTTGTTTTTGTACCCCTCTCTCTCTCTCTCTCTCTCTCTCTCTCTCTCTCTCTCTCTCTCTTCTTTTCTTTTTTTTTAACACATAAAGTTGTGAACATTGCTGCCGACAGTTCTCATGTTCTATCAAAAAAAACTACAATGTTCTACCATCTAGACGAAGATTCCAAATTCCAAAATTCGAAACAAATAGAACTAAAAAAACAGTTCCGTTCCCAATTCTATCAAACTCCTGAATCAAAAGTGAACTTTCAATAAGATACGGTTCAGAAAGCTTGTTGGTATATATGTGTGTGCGTGTGTGGTGTGTGTGTGTGTGTGTGTGTGTGTGTGTGTGTGTGTGTGTGTGTGTGTGTATTATTCTCCTTGTGTGAGTGGGTGGGTACGTGGACGGGTGGGGGGTGGGTGTGATGGAAGGGTGGGTGTGATTTGTGATTTGTTAAAGACAGACCCATAGACATGTTTTTATGGCCACTCTTAATTTCTCTTTGGAGACAATAAAGTGTTCTGACTTGATTGACTGGTCTTGACTCTCTCTCTCTCTCTCTCTCTCTCTCTCTCTCTCTCTCTCTCTGTCTCTCTCTCTGTCTGTCTCTGTCTCTCTGTCTCTCCCCCCCCCCCCCCCTTCTCTGTCTCTAGTAGCCCCGATATCAAGTTCTCTGTGTTTCGTCCATCAAACAGACAAGAGCCCCCTGTCTGTGCCCCCCCCCCCCCCCTCCCCCCTCTGTCCCCCAGTCTCCCCACCTTCCTTCCGCGCCGCTGAATGTTGCATGATCGTTGGTGGTGGTCCTGGGCCAAATCACAACCATGTGACACTATCGTCGTGTTCATCCCTGCCCCCCATGGGTCACACCGATAAAGTCTGGCACACTGACTTTTGGCAGCCTCCTGTGTATGGCATTCTCACGGGCTGACATTCAAAGAGTGTCGCCGACGATGGAGGGGAGGGGGTAGGGGGGTGGAGAGGTGGGGAGGGGGAGGGGGTTGGGTAGGGGGTGGGGTGTTGTGGGGTGTCAGGTTTGCATGCCGAGGAATCGTGAATTTTGCATGCTGGTTGGTTTTTCAGACCTTTTCTGAAATGTCCCAAGGTGACGGTAGTACGTTTTGCATCGGGAAATGGCACGGCGGGGCGAGATTGTTGGCATCATCATCATCGTCGTCGTCATCACATCATCATCATCATCATCATCAAGGTCATCATCATCATCATCATCATGGTCATCATCTCATGGTCATCATCATATCATCATCATCATCATCATCATCATCATAATCATCATCATCATCATCATCACATCATCATCATCATATCATGGCCATCATCATCATCATCATCATCATCATCGTCATCATTACCGTCGTCATCATCATCATCATGGTCAACATCCTCAGCATCATCATTATCATCACTTTTCCTACACCATTAATACTGCATAATTCACTCACAGAACATCTCTATAGGAAGGGGGGGGGGGGGGGGGGGGGGGGGGGGGAACCCGCACTACCTGCACGCACTTTTCACCAATTCTTGACTGATTCGTTTTGCAAGACAGGGAACAGACTTCACCCCACCCTTCCACCCCCCACCCCATTCTCCCCGTCCCTCGCATCTCGACAGTCCGAACGACGGGAGACAACTCCTCTCAACACTCCATTGACGGCGACAAAACTATAGTTGTTTCCCTTGCTTTCCACACTCGCCAGAGGAATACATTTCCACATACTAAGGAAAGAGAGGGGGGGGGGGGGGGGGGGGGGGGGGGGGGGGAAAAAGAATACAATAATAATAATAACAATGATAACAATGACATTAACAATAACAATCATAATAATAATCATTAATAACAATAGATTCACGTGAAGGCACAAAGGGGAGAAAGAGAGAGAAAGAACGAAAGAAAAGAACAAAGGTAGACGGCATGTAAGAAGGCGCTGTTAATTCACCCGTTCTGCTGCAGTTAGGAGATCACTCTGACTTTCAGTTTAGACCAGGTACGAGAATTTTGGTCCACGAGCGCTGTTCCAATGTGGTGTACTTTTCCACGATGTGGGGCTGCTATCTCAACTGAACCGTTTACAGATGGCTAAAGCGCCACCACGCTGTTTTGTCCGGCTAGCCAAATCGGCTACTTTCATTCGATTTTTGCTGATTTTTTTTTTCATTCATTATTATCAGGACGGTACAGATGAAGCATAAGATGTCGCAGAGTTGTTCATGAACTAGGCCGAAAATGCCGATGCAAATGGAGGGACTTATATGAACGAATGTGACGATGAACTTTTCTTATGGGAGCAAAAAGTTACCCTCCTTGTTTACTGCTTACTGTGTTCCCTGCCTCATTTTTCATGTTCAATTTCCTCCTACGAAGTTCAATTCATGTTGTTATTTACATAGCCTAGCCCAATACGACGGGCCAGATCACAGCCCCCCCCCCCCCCCCCCCCCCCCCCCTCCCTCCCATCCCATCCCCACCCCACCCACCCGCAAAAAAAAAAAATCCTTAAAGTGCATGTATGTCTTTTCACACTTTTGTTTCTGTGTTTTTTACTTTAACCTTAGATTAGAAAAAAAAAAAGATCGTATTCGCGACACACAAAATTCAAATATCCAAGCGTGGTATTAGGCTACAACCCGTAAGTGACTCAGCCGAAAGCCTTCACTAAACATTTCAAGTATACACTCTTCGTAGATAAGCAAGTCAGATGAGTTTCAGGATAACATATTTCGTGCTGCCCTGCACCAACTGCTTGTTGTGCTAGCTGATCCGGCTCATGGAGTAGAACATACTAAGAAGAACGTGTGTCAAAGTTTCTGACACAATGACTCCCATCTTCTCCAGTATGAAATCAATGCGTTGATTTTTCAAGGCTTCCAGATGATACGGCACACCAGTAGCTTTGGTTCATCTGTTTCATTAATTCATTTGTTTCTTTCAGTCATTTTGGTATCTAACCATTTGTGTGTGTGTGTGTGTGTGTGTGTGTGTGTGTGTGTGTGTGTGTGTGTGTGTGTGTGTGTGTGTGTGTGATTAGACAAAGAAACGCATATAATGCCCATTAATGGATAATGATGATGGGGATGATTGTGATCATTATGATGATGATCATAGTGGTTATGTTTTGTTATTGTCTTATGCGTCTAATATTGTAGTCCTTATTTTAATTTGTGATTTTGTTTTGAAATAAAATACGACGATTCATATATTATATATATATATATAACAAGTGGAAGTGGTTAAACGCAGCGCCAAGTGTGCAGCGGAACCAAAGGTTCAGGGTTCGCAAAGCCTGACGGGTAATAGGGGGGGGGGGGGGAACGAATTTTTTTTTTTTACCAGGGTAATGACATAAGCAAAATAACATGCTTTTTTCTACACGGACAAATTGAGACAGACAGACAGACAGACAGAGAGTGGCAGACAGAGACAGAGTTCACATAGAAAGACAAACCAGACATGGAGAGAGAGAGAGAGAGAGAGAGAGAGAGAGAGAGAGGAGAGAGAGAGAGAGAGAGAGAGAGAGAGATGGCAACGAAGGAAAACGCTAAAACAGCGTCAGCTCCTTTCCATTGATAATCCAACACGATTGCTTACAAACAGGTAAGTATCAGTATGTCCTTTCAGGGCAAAAGATGAGGAAGAACATGATTTTTTCACAGTTACGTACCGCTTCTGGGTTCTGGTTGCAGTACACAGTCAATCTAAAACAATGTGTGTCAGTGATCACGTGTTTCCCGCCTGATAACAACCCCCCCCCCGCCCAGTCCACCCACCACCACCCCATCACAAAAAGTCCACCCTTCTCTCTTTCTCTCTCGCCTCCTCTCTCATCTCCTCGCTCTCTCTTCTCTCTCTCACACACTCTCTCATCCTCTCTCTCTCGGCGTCTTCTCTCTCGCTCTCTCTCACCAAACCCAAACACACCACTCTCTCTCCCTCCCTCCTCGTCTCTCTCCCCTCATCTCATCTCCCTCCTCCCTCTCTCTCTTTCCCTCTCTCTCACCTGCTCTCTCTCCATTTTTCTGCTACATTGACTTTGACTTTGTATTTTTATGTTATGTGTATTCTGATTTTTTTTTTCTTTATCCCAGAGGGCTATTGGTGACCAAAAGCTTCTTTCACATGCTATTTCCTTGGTAAAACAAATTTCGTTTCTCTCGCTCTCTCTCTCTCGTCTGCTCTCTCTCTCTCCTCTCCTCTCTCTCTCGTCCTCTCTCTCTCTGTTGTGTGGTGTGTGTGTGTAGTTTGTGTGGGTTATGTGTGTGTGTGTGTGTGGTTTGGTGTTGTTAGGTGTGGGTTGTACGGCAGTTGTCCACAATAAAAATGCAACAGAAATCTTCCAACAAGTAAAG
>JADBJO010026962.1:15000-21917 GCA_016801955.1 Conus betulinus | reverse complement strand
GAGAGACTGGGGGGAAAGAGCACTTGTAGCATCGTTCAGTGTTCGTATTGCACTGCGCTTGAACAGCGCGCTCCACTGTAGGCACTCTGTTTCAGCTCTGCCTTTGTCCAGGAAAAATGACAGACACAGCAATTTCTCTGGATGTGTTTCCCTGAAGTTGATGAGTTCTACTTGTGTGTTGTTTTTTGGATAGTGGCCGTATCGCCTTGCAGTGTAGGCTTTCTCTTGATAACATCTTGTTTGGTGTTTCTCTTCCATTGCTGGCGTGCTGGGGGTGGGGGTGGAGGGTGGGGGGGGAGACATCTCTCCAGCATTTCCCTTCCTTGCAACATTTAGACTGACCCTTAATGGTCTGTCTCGTGTGTCTGATGGATGTATAGTCTCTGCCGTTTGTCTGTTCGTCTTGTAGTTTGTCTGTCTATCTGTCTGTCTATCTGTCTGCCTCCAGCTTCCTCTCTTTGAAAAGGTGTGAACATAAACAAACATGTACACCAACACGAGGGACAGGAAGACGGGGTGGTGGCAATCACATTATGGAGATTGATAGATTTCTATGAATTGGTAATAGCCTAGGTTAACGGTCATGAGCTTCTTCTCATCCTTGGATTATTCAAATTTTGGCAATAGGTGATGAGGTTTGCACCCGTGGAGTGGTATGCTATCAGACAAGACACTGCGAGTTTTGTACCCTTAAAATGGAATGTTATTTGGCAATTGATAGTAAACTTTGTACTTATGGAACGTGGTGTTAGTTGGTGTACAGGTGGCGAGCTTTGTATCCCTGTAATGTAATGTTATTAGGCAGTAGGTAGTGAGCTTTGTACCTCTGGGTGTAGTGTTGTTAGACAATAGTTGGTGACCTTCGTACGTCTGGAATGTAGTGTTAGGCAATACTTGATGGCCTTTGTACCGTTGGAATGTAGTGTCACTGGGCAATAATTGGTTAACTTTGTACTTCTGGAATGTAGTGTTGTTATACAATAAGGCAATAGCTTCGTACCCCTGGAATACTGTGTTATTAAGCACTAGTCAGTGACTTTCGACCCCTGAAATATAATATTATTAAGCAATAATCGGTGACTTTGGACCCCTGGAATGTAAACTTATTAGACAACTGGGGATTGAACTCCCCCTCCCCCCCCCCCCTGCCCCTCTTCTTGCGTATAGAATTATTTGGCAAAGAGACTTTTTGTGGTATTGCATGCTCTTTTTTCTTTTGACCTTTTTTTTTTATACTGATTGTCAATCAATTGAGCGAAAAAAAAAACGTGATGCACTCACTACTGCCTAGTCTTAGATGACAAAAGACCGTCAGTACTTTTCATTCAGTTGGCAACAGTACACTTGTGTAGAGATGCGTGCATTAGCTTTGCCTTTAAGACAGAACAGTTTTTCCCAAGACAGGACACTGACTGTTCCTATATCACAGCAATGGCCCCCTGTGGTGGAGTGGCCCTTAATCGACATCAAGCCCTCATCACTACCACTTCTCCACTTCCAGAGTGTTGCCTCCACATTTGATCCCCATTCCTGCTGTGGGCTTCTCGGCCCATTTATATTCCGGCACCCTCAGCCCCAAGACTTATCTCCCCCCCCCCCCCCCCCCACCCCCACACACACACACCCCACCACACCACCACTCAACCCTTCTTCCAGCTCCTCCCCCCAGAAGTGGTGATGAGAGATCAGCCCTGAGGTCTGAGCACATGACCACACCAGTTGACCGCACTGCCGCATTACTGGCACTCACTCGTCAGCGACTGCAGCAAGGAGGTCCGCCGCCACCACCGCGTCTCCCTCCTCCAGTCCAATTTGGGGGCTGTCACGTCCGGTCCAATTTGCGGTGGACAAAGTGCCGGGTCTCACGGTTTGAAATGACCATTTGGAGTTTGGGGGAGATGTGGGGAGGGGGGGGGGGGGGGGGGAGGAGCAGGATAGATGTGAAGGTGGAGTCTGTTGCCGGGAAGAGAACTGATCACGAGTGGTGAACGTGAACGGTGGTGACGGGTCGTGCTGTCAGTGCTGGCGCAAGGGATGCTACTCTGCCATACAGCCACTAAAAGGGAAGGGGGGATGGGGGGGGGGGGGGGGGGGGGGGGGGGGGGGCAATGGTGGTAATGGAGGAAGTGGGCTGTGAAAGAAGGGTGGGGGGTGCGGGGTGGTCTGTCCACAGATGAGAAGTTAGGTCTGTTTGAGGATCGACTGAACCTCAATTGAGAGCCCGTTTTTAGTTGCTTTTCCTTGTCACGGAATCCCTGACCAGCGCCAGCTGTCTTGGTCCACAGGTCCCCCGCTCTTTTGTGAAATTTCAGCGTCACGGTTCTTGCCTTGAGTTACTGGATGTGTACCGCCATGATAAGGAAAACATTTGTTTGTAGTGATGGATTTTCTGTAATGCCATGACCTCTCTCAACAGCCACACGACTATGACGAAAGTGAAAATAACAGATTTTCCCATCCACGAATTGTCCCTAGTCTAGTGCAGTGATGTGACCAGAGAAGCAGAGATGCGAAGACGGCAGTCTCGGACCACTATCACAGATCACTATGACCATTAACAGGAAGGCAGTCTGACTGTTTCCATCTCTTTGCCTTGAGGGATTAGCAATAGCATCCAAAATGAGATGGCAGCAGCAGCAGCAGCAGCACAGTAGGAGTGGTGGTTGCGGCAGTGGTGATATGGTTACAATTGTATTGTTGGCATGGTAATCAATTGATTGATTGATTGACTGTTGGTGACATGGTTACAATTGTATTGCTGACATAGAAATCAATTGATTGATTGATTGATTGACTGATTGTGTGTCCACAGGTGAAAGACCGGAACCGCCTTGTCAGTGTGGAACAGATGAAACCAATGTGACGCCAGCTCCCATCCTGTCTCACCCACTTCCGAACACATCACGCCTTCCGTCTGCTGCAGTCTGCACGTGACACACGATAAGACGACAGAGTGACCCACTTCGGCAACGACCAGCCTCCCTCCCATGTCGCCCTGCTTCTCGGGTGACGTGATCGCCAACTGACCTGCTTCCTCTGATCCTGGAGACATCCGGAACCCGGTGATCACTCTGTTGCCATGGTTACATGACCGTGAGGAAGGTGAGGGGTAGAGAGAGTGGCCTGCTCATTGCTGATAATGTTGTCGTCTGGCGTAGGCTGGGCCGGTGTGGTGAGGTCAACTCTCTTGGAGATACGGCCCATTCCTGGCGCTACTGTGCTAAATCATCATGACACATTATCATACAGATCCGAAATGTTGCGTCGCACCCCAGTCATTGATGTCGGATGTGATGATATATATGTGATTTGATAAGCTCACTGATGTGACTTATGACTCATACCGTCCGCAGACCCCCACAATTTTAGGGCCATGGACCAGTTGCTGTGCCCGTAACTTTAACACTTAGTACTCTGTTATAAAGGCCAGAGGTTTGGCACTAAGCACTCTGCTGTACTGCTCAAAGGTTTGAGAAGTGGTGCTTTTCTTGTTCTATACAGAACAGAACAGTCATGCTCTGTTGTTCTGCTCAGAGAACTATGACAGTGCTCTGTTGTTCTGTCCAGAACTGTGAGCACTGTTATTCTGTCCAGAACTGTGAGCACTGTTATTCTGTCCAGAACAGTGATGGTCAGTGTTCTGTTCTTCTGCCCAGAACTGTGACAGTCAGTGCTCTGTTGTTCTGCCCAGAACTGTGACAGTCAGTGCTCTGTTGTTCTGCTAATAATGTGACAGTCAGTGCTCTGTTGTTCTGTCTAGAACAGTGACAGTCAGTGGTCTGTTGTTTTGTCTGAACTGTGACAGTCAGTGCTCTGTTGTTCTATCCAGAACTGTGACAGTCAGTGCTCTGTTGTTCTGCCTAGAACAGTGACAGTCAGTGCTCTGTTCTTCTGCCCAGAACTGTGTGACAGTCAGTGCTCTGTTGTGCTACCCAGAACAGTGACAGTCAGTGCTCTGTTCTTCTGCCCAGAACAGTGACGGTAACTGTTCAGTTGTTCTGCCCAGAACTGTGACAGTCAGTGGTCTGTTGTTCTGCCCAAAACTGTGACAGTCAGTGGTCTGTTGTTCTGCCCAGAACTGTGACAGTCAGTGCTCTGTTGTTCTGCTAATAATGTGACAGTCAGTGCTCTGTTTTTTCTGTCTAGAACAGTGACAGTCAGTGCTCTGTTTTCTGTCTAGAACAGTGACAGTCAGTGCTCTGTTGTTCTGTCTGAACTGTGACAGTCAGTGCTTTGTTGTTCTCTAGAATTGTGACAATCGGTGTTCTGTTCAGAACAGTGACAGTCAGTGCTCTGCTGTTCTGCCCATAACTGTGACAGTCAGTGCTCTGTTGTTCTGCCCAGAACTATGACAGTCAGTGCTCTGTTGTTCTTCCGAAAACTGTGACAGTCAGTGGTCTGTTGTTCTGTCTAATAATGTGACAGTCAGTGCTCTGCTGGTCTGTTCAGAACTGTGACAGTCAGTGCTCTGTTGGTCTGTTCAGAACTGTGACAGTCAGTGGTCTGTTGTTCTGTTCAGAACTGTGACAGTCAGTGGTCTGCTGTTCTGTTCAGAACTGTGACAGTCAGTGCTCTGTTGTTCTGTCCAGAAATGTGACAGTCAGTGCTCTGTTGCTCCGTTCAGAACTGTGACAGTCAGTGCTCTGTTGTGTTGTCTGAACTGTGACAGTCAGTGCTTTGTTGTTCTGTTCAGAACTGTGACAGTCAGTGCTCTGTTGTTTCTGCCCAACATTGTGACAGTCAGTGCTCTGTTGTTCTGCCCAAAATTGTGACAGTCAGTGCTCTGTTGTTCTGTCTAATAATGACAGTCAGTGCTCTGTTGTTCTGCCCAAAATTGTGACAGTCAGTGCTCTGTTGTTCTGTCTAATAATGTGACAGTCAGTGCTCTGTTGGTCTGTCTAATAATGTGACAGTCAGTTCTCTGTTATTCTGTTCAAAACTGTGACAGTCAGTGCTCTGTTGTTCTGTTCAGAACTGTGACAGTCAGTGCTCTGTTGTTCTGTTCAGAACTGTGACAGTCAGTGCTCTGTTGTTCTGTCTAGAACTGTGACAATCAGTGTTCTGTTCTGTTCAGAACAGTGACAGTCAGTGCTCTGTTGTTCTGCCGAAAACTGTGACAGTCAGTGCTCTGTTGTTCTGTGTAATAATGTGACAGTCAGTGCTTTGTTGTTCTGTCTGAACTGTGACAGTCAGTGCTCTGTTGTTCCGTGTAATAATGTGACAGTCAGTGCTCTGTTGTTCTGTTCAGAACTGTGACAGTCAGTGCTCTGTTGTTCCGTGTAATAACGTGAGTCAGTGCTTTGTTGTGCTGTTCAGAACTGTGACAGTCAGTCCTCTCTGTTGTTCTGTCTGAACTGTGACAGTCAGCGCTCTGTTGTGCTGTCTAGAACTGTGACAATCAGTGTTCTGTTCTGTTTAGAACAGTGACAGTCAGTGCTTTGTTGTTCTGTTCAGAACTGTGACAGTCAGTGCTCTGTTGTTCCGTGTAATAATGTGACAGTCAGTGCTCTGTTGTTCTGTTCAGAACTGTGACAGTCAGTGCTCTGTTGTTCCGTGTAATAACGTGACAGTCAGTGCTTTGTTGTTCTGTTCAGAACTGTGACAGTCAGTCCTCTGTTGTTCTGTCTGAACTGTGACAGTCAGCGCTCTGTTGTGCTGTCTAGAACTGTGACAATCAGTGTTCTGTTCTGTTTAGAACAGTGACAGTCAGTGCTTTGTTGTTCTGTTCAGAACTGTGACAGTCAGTGCTCTGTTGTTCACTCCGTGTAATAATGTGACAGTCAGTGCTCTGTTGTTTCTGTTCAGAACTGTGACAGTCAGTGCTCTGTTGTTTCGTGTAATAACGTGACAGTCAGTGCTTTTGTTGTTCTGTTCAGAACTGTGACAGTCAGTCCTCTGTTGTTCTCTCTGAAACTGTGACAGTCAGCGCTCTGTTGTGCTGTCTAGAACTGTGACAATCAGTGTTCTGTTCTGTTTAGAACAGTGACAGTCAGTGCTTTGTTGTTCTGTTCAGAACTGTGACAGTTAGTGCTCTGTTGTTCCGTGTAATAATGTGACAGTCAGTGCTTTGTTGTTCTGTTCAGAAACTGTGACAGTCAGTCAGTGCTCTGTTGTTCTGCCCAAAAAATTGTGACAGTCAGTGCTCTGTTGTTCTGTCTAATAATGTGACAGTCAGTGCTCTGTTGGTCTGTTTCAGAACTATGACAGTCAGTGCTGCTGTGTTGTTCTGTCCAGAACTGTGACAGTCAGAGCTCTATTGTTCTATCCAGAAACTGTGACAGTCAGCGCTCTGTTGTTCTGTTCAGAACTGTGACAGTCAGTGCTCTGTTGTTCTGCCCAGAACTGTGACAGTCAGTGTTGTCTGTTGTTCTGCCCAGAACTGTGACAGTCAGTGCTCTGTTGTTCTGCCCAGAACTATGATAGTGCTCTGTTGTTCTGTTCAGAACTGTGAAACTGTGACAGTCAGTGCTCTGTTGTTCTGTCTAATAATGTGACAGTCAGTGCTCTGTTGTTCTGTTCAGAACTGTGACAGTCAGTGCTCTGTTGTTCTGTTCAGAACTGTGACAGTCAGTGCTCTGTTATTCTATCCAGAACTAAGACAGTCAGTGCTCTGTTGTGTTCAGAACTGTGACAGTCAGTGCTCTGTTATTCTATCCAGAACTATGACAGTCAGCGCTCTGTTGTTTTGTCCAGAACTGTAACCGTCAGTGCTCTGTTGTTCTGTGTAATAATGTGACAGTCAGTGCTCTGTTGTTCTGTCCAGAACTGTGACAATCAGTGTTCTGTTCTGTTCAGAACAGTGACAGTCAGTGCTGTGTTGTTCTGCCCAGAACTCTGACAGTCAGTGCTCTGTTGTTCCGTGTAATAATGTGACAGTCAGTGCTCTGTTGTTCTGTTCAGAACTGTGACAGTCAGTG
>JADBJO010026962.1:7500-10000 GCA_016801955.1 Conus betulinus | reverse complement strand
TTACATAATTTGGAGAGAGAGAGAGAGAGAGAGAGAGAGATGTGGGGGCAAACAGTCAGACAGAAGACGGACAGTCAGACAGACAGACAGACGGACGGACGGACGGACGGACAAACAGAGAGAGAGAGAGAGAGAGAGAGAGAGAGAGAGAGAGAGAGAGAGAGAGAGAGAGAGAGAGAGAGAGAGAGAGAGAGAGAGAGAGAGAGAGAGAGAGAGAGAGAGAGAGACGTGCGTGGGCGAGTAGCTGTTTTATTGTTGTGTGGTGGTGAAAGGCGGGAAGAAAAAGGAGACAGCAGATGGGAATCATTCCTTGCCCGTTCTGGCTGACCCTGCTTCTAAGGGCGGGGAAATGGCTACACACCTAATGGCAGTGGGGGGGGGGGGGGGGGGGGGGGGGTGTGAACGGAGGTGTGGTTGGATGTATACGACGATGGTAGACGGCGTGTCCGGCTCTAGGAGCACCAGACCTATCAAGGGGGGACAAGTCCGAGTGATCTGAGTACCTCCCGGCAAAAAGGCAAATACGAGAGATCACTGGCATATATGGCTAACTGATTACTTCCATTCCAATCTCCACCCCCACCACACACCCACCACTGTGTCTCCGCCACTCTCTCTCTCTCTCTCTCTCTCTCTCTCTCTCTCTCTCTCTCTCTCTCTCTCTCTCTCTCTCTCTCTCTCTCTCTCTCTATCTATCTATCTATCTCCGTATACATCGGTGTACATCTGTCTCTTAACTATTTCTACTGCAATATTTTGAATCATGCTTAAAATCATTCTGTGTGTTGCGTTTGAAAGTGTATCAAGATCTTAATGCAAGTGTTAAAGTAACCTTACGTCAGAAAGGGGAAATCTGTGGTTTCATCGTTGTCAGTGTTACGATGACTAGAATATGAAGTACATCGTTTGTAGTCATGTGGTTTTAGCCCTATCTTGATCTCATGTGACTTTATTTGTGATTTGTTCCTTTCGTACGTTGCCACGCTAAGGACCATTCCTAGTCTTCAATGCATTTTATTCATGAAGACTGTGATTGGTGGGACGTGGCGATCTTTACATTCATACAAATGGCGGGGATGACTAAGTCTTCTTTGTCTGCTATACATAGGGACTACTTGAGGGAGGTAGTGAGCGAGATGATGGCCTTCTTTTCAGTGTAGGTCGCTCAATCTGACGCCAAGACTAAGCTATTGTGGGTGGCAGTACAGACTAGTAGCTGATGACCCTTCTACATTTACATCGAGACGGGTTCCAATGAACATCGTTGACGTAAGTTTGCAGCCTGGCAGGGTTTCCATGACTGGTGTCCTGATGGCGACCTGATATTTATATCTCTGTCAGCTGTTGGCACAAAAAAGTGACAGTGTAATCCGGGTGGGGGGTTGTGTACAGTACATCCAGAATGAGCTGTATTAGTGTGGCTGTGTACATCTAGAATGAGCTGTATGAGTGTGGCTGTGTACCATCCAGAATGAGCTGTATGAGTGTGGCTGTGTACATCTAGAATGAGCTGTATGAGTGTGGCTGTGTACATCTAGAATGAGCTGTATAAGTGTGACTGTGTACAGCCAGAATGAGCTGTATGAGTGTGGCTGTGTACATCCAGAATGAGCTGTATGAGTGTGGCTGTGTACATCCAGAATGAGCTGTATGAGTGTGGCTGTGGACAGCCGGAATGAGATGTATGAGTGCGGCTGTGTACAGTTGGAATGAGCTGTATGAGTGTGGCTGTGTACAGCCAGAATGAACTGTATGGATGACAACGGACATTGACATGAATGATGTCAGCCATTTACTGAATGATGGCACAATAATTAAAGGTAACACAGAATTGTCAAAAAAAGATGGTTCGTCCCATCCACAACTCAACTTATGGAATACCCTTCCAGCTTAAACAATATCTGTCAGTTGATGATGCTATAGTTCCTCCACGTTATTATTTGGTGAACGAAGAGAACAACTTACTCACTGCCAACTCTGTCTAGGTATGAGTGATCCAAGGAATGAGAATGGTCAGCCGAGATCTGGATAACAACCCTTTTATAGTTGTGGTAATGGAAGAGAAACAGCAGAATACCACTTGTTATTTTGTCCACACTTCAATATTTTCCGTGAAAATGCAGTTTTTGACTCATCCACATAACTATGTCCTATTACAAATTCTTTTAGAAGGTAATCTTAATCTTCAAGGTGAAATGAACCCGGTTATATTTGAAAAAAAGTACATCAGTTTATTTCTGAGCTGAATCGATATCAGCCTTGACTTTTGCGTTGTCTTATTTATCCATTCTTGCCTTTTATACTTTACTTTATACAACTACATAGTTTGGACTCTATCCATTCATTATGATCATTCTCTTTTCTCTTGAAATACGAGGTTAACTGACAAGTTGATAGGCCCAAGACATAGTTTACTAAATGGTTCGGTTGCTAACTGATTTGCCAACGTTTTGGTTGACGTGAGTAATTCTTTTTTCTTCTTACACGATTGAGCTTCAAA
>JADBJO010026961.1:2500-21920 GCA_016801955.1 Conus betulinus | reverse complement strand
CCCCCCCCCCCCCCCCCCCCCCATCCCACCCCGTCTGAGCCTCCTCGTTTCTCCCTCCCCCTCGTTCTACAGTTTTCGATTTCATCCAAAATCCCAGTAAGTGACAACTGAAAGGACGAAACTGCAAGTAAACGTGTGTGTGTGTGTGTGTGTGTGTGTGTGTGTGTGTGTGTTTTGTGATATAGGGGCAAGGTTCATTTTCAAGGAGAACCTTTTCATTGGGTGAGACATAGAGAGAAGATCTTGTGTGTATTTAAAGAGCACATGCAAAGGGTGAAATAACAAGCACACAGGACCAGGACAGACAGAGAGTGGGAATAACTGAAGGCAAATCATCGTTTGTCTCCATTTCCCACCCCATTAACGCATGAGATGCGTGCTGCTTCCGAGGCCCGGAACAAAACTCTTTCAGTTTTCTCCCAAAATGTACCCTTTGCAGAATTGGAGAGATGCTTAGGATTTTGAAGATGCTTATCTATAATCAGCACGTAACGCACTTTTTTTTTTTTCTTTCTGTTTTGCTTTTTTTTTTTTTTTCTTTCTTTCCTTCTTTTATTTGTGAAGGAGGAGGACAGGGATGGATCAGAGGGTGGGGTTGCAGAGGGAGGGAAAACCATTGTTTAATTCATTTCCCCACTCGGTTATTGTCCTTATGAGCTTAAACCAAACACAGAGAGCCAGATGAGCGCGCGCGCGCACGCGCGTGTGTGTGTATGTCTGTGTGTGTCCGTGTGTCCATGTGTGTGTGTGTGTGTGTGTTGTGTGTGTGTGTGTTGTGTGTGTGGTGTGCGAGTCGCGCTCGT
Source organism: Conus betulinus (assembly GCA_016801955.1). Classification (NCBI taxonomy): domain Eukaryota; kingdom Metazoa; phylum Mollusca; class Gastropoda; order Neogastropoda; family Conidae; genus Conus; species Conus betulinus. The sequence goes on along the minus strand of JADBJO010026961.1, from coordinate 21,117 downwards.
GTGTGTGTGTGTGTGTGTGTGTGTGTGTGTGTGTGTGTGTGTGTGTGTGTAGCGTGTGTATAGTTTTAACGTCTGTCCACACGATATGAGTGTGTGGTGTGTGTGTGTGGTGTGTGTGTGTGTGTGTGTGTGTGTGTTAGTGTTGCGTGCGCGCGCGCGCGCGCGAGCGAACGCCAGTGCGTGGGTGCGTTCGCGCATGTGCGTTAGAGAAAGAAAACAAAAAAACTGTATAATAACAAGTGTAGAATTATAATCAAATACTGACTCATTTTTTGTTTTCAGAGATTTTTTTTTTGTCAGTGTCATCCTTCTATGCCCTAATTTCCCCATGCTGCCTCTCAACTTTTAGGCACATCAAGCCCTCTTTCAATACATCCTTGAATTACCAACCAACCAACCAAACAAACCAACAAACAAACAACAAACGGAACAAACAAAAAAAAAGAACATCATTTATGATTCTTCATTCAGTATCTCACATTTTAAACCCATTTGACACTATCCTAGCTATCCTACTTCCCCCCCCCCCCCCCCCCCCCCCCCCCCCACCCTTCCCCCCCCCCCTAGCCCCTACCTGGTCTAGCACTCATCCTGATTCCATCCTGTTTTGTAACTTCATGATTTTGCGTGATAATTATCTCATTATTTCGCTTAAAATGTAGCTGAATACTAGTAGTCGGAAACCCATGTGTACGTTCTCTTCTTTTCAAAATGATACAGGTTATATCACCTTCTAATCACTTTCGCTTGAGTTGGGAGAGAACTGAAACATCAAGGGTTCGCCTTGCTTTAGCAATCTGCACCTCCATGAGTACTGAAAAGGTTAACCCCCCCCCCCCCCCACACACACACACACACACACACACACACCAAACAGACCACTTTTAGACCTAGGGGTTGAGATAAAAAAAAAAAAAAACAATGGTGATGACAAAACTCTAACACTTCTCTGTTTTCAAACCGTCTCGGTTTTTTCTTTGCCGTGTGTCAGGAATGAAGGCGGTGTTGTTGTTGTTTGTTGTTGTTGTTGTTGATGTTTTATTGGTGGTGGTGGTGGTGGTGATGGTGGTAGTGGGTCTGAGGATGGGGTGGAAGGTGGTGAGGGAAGAGGGTGGGGTCTGCAGATGGGGGAAGAAAGGAGGGGGCAGGAAGGAGAGGGCGGAGAGAGAGAGAGAGAGTAGAGGGGTAAGGGTAGCGAATGTCCAAAAAAATTTCTGTTTGCGCAAATCCCGAACAGCGAAATCCTGTTAATGGTTTTTTTTTTTTTTTTTGCTCTTTATTCTTTTTTATTCAATCTATCTTCAGTTAATGATGATGATGAAGATCCAGAGAGAATAGAAGAAGATCATCAACATGACTGATTCCTGTCTGTTTCCAGTGAGAGTCTCTGTTCTTTCTTTTAAGCGATCACTTCAAACTGGGCAGTCAGTCTGTTCATGATGGATCCCACTCTTTCCATTTTGCCAATTTATCTTCAGTTCATGAAAAAAAGGGGGAGGGGGGTCTGGGGGGGGGGGGGGGATCATGGTAAGGGAAAGAGAGACGCCCCACTAGAGACCGACCCATCTCAGTGTGTTATCAGCGGTATCAGTATCCTAGCCGTATCTGAAGATTGGGGAACTGGAGTCCTCCATGTTAGGCCTCATGTTGTGCGGACGATCCAGCGGGGCAGACGCTGGCAGGTGACCCAGCAGAGACGGCGATAACATCTTCCGCTTCATGCTGCTGGGCACCAGGTAGCTGTTCGGCCATGACCTCTTCGCGCCTCACCATGCTGAGAGCTGACTGGCCGTAAGGCAAGGCACACGTGACTGCCGGCCAGGGCTCGTTGTTGCTGCCGCTCCACCTCTTTGGGCAGGCTCTCATCGTTGAGGGATCTCGCGCGAGAGCGCAGGAGAAGAGAAGCAAGATGGCGGAGGGCAGAGAGGAAATGGTGGATCGTCAGCATTGTTCTGTGGACAGGATCAGAAACGGGGGCATTGGTTTAGAGGTGTGCTACTGAATTGATAACAGAAATTACTACTGTTGCTGTTACTTTTACCACTACAACTACTTCTGCTATTGCTACTGCTATACTATTACGACAACTACTACTACTACTACTACTACCCACCACACACCACCACCACCACCACCAACACCAAACACACCACCACCACTACTACTACTACTACTGCCTCCACCTCCACCACCACCACTGCTTCTTTATTACTACTACGGCGGCTGAGCCGCCACTGCTACTACTACTACTACTTTCTATTGCTGCTGCTGCGATATCTACTGCTGCTGCTACCAGCAACTACCCTACTTAACGTTATGTGTTTGTTTTCTGAATGAAACGCTCATGCATGTAAACTTTCCAGGCAGACATTTTAACAAAAGTGTCTGTGAGTGTCCGTCCGTCGTTCACTTTACAGTTGATGACATAATTTGAATGTTGGAGGAGACAATGCGTAAAATATTCAAACCACACAAATTTTACTTATTTCTTATTTGATGTCTTTAGGATAAAAAGAAATCCTTGTTGATTCTGAAAAACCAAAGGACACATAATAGAAACAAAATGGTCAAAATGTTTTTATAGCAAATAAAAAAAAAAATGTCAAAATCAGACAAACTGCATTGGAGAGGAACCACACAGTGGGTTAAGTGATCTTGATGCCCATCACACACACACACACACACACACACACACACACACACACACACACACACACACAACGCAATACAACCAGTTGTGATAACTATCATGAGGACGGGTTTTTTTTCAATGCACGTGTAAAATGTGCGATGTTGGTCGACCCTGTTTCACACAGAAAGAAATCACAAGAGGATCAATGCTTTCGTTGACCTTATGGCCTTGGACCAAGGTTACGGTCGAATCAGTCGGCCTCTTGCTACAAAGTTGGAGGTCCCATATTCCATGGTTCAAGCCCGCGCCCAAATCAGTTCCGAGATTTTGAAACTTATGACTTTCTGGTAGAAAGGAGAAGAAGAAGAAGAAAGAAGAACAACAACAACAACAACAACAACATCAACAACAACAACAACAACAACACCAATAAGAAGAAGAAGACAGAGAAGAAAGAAGAAGAAGAAGAAGAAAAAGAAAGAGAAGAAGAAGAAGAACCACCACCAACACCAAACAACAACATTTTGCCCTTGATCTAGGTCAAGGTCACCGTCAAGGTCAACATAATTAGCTCTGTTTCCAATGGTTTACAATATTCTATAATCCAGTCCCTCGTTAGAGTGGGTTACGATCCGTTGGTTTGCGATATTTGAAATATGTCGGTCCAGGACATGCAAGTACCGCCCAGCGTATACCAACACAGGTACAAACGTACAGACACAGGTATGCAGGCACATGGCCCAATTGAAACATGCGCGCAAATACATGCATACTACAGCACACACAGACAGACAGACAGACAGATAGCCACACACACACACACACACACACACACACACACACACACACCACACACACACACACACACACACACACACACACACACACACACACACACACACACACTCCACTCTCTCTCTCTCTCTCTCTCTCTCTCTCTCTCTCTCTCTCTCCTCTCTCTCTCTGTCCCTCTAAAACATGCATGCTCTAAAGCACGCGCGTGCACACACACATATGCCCACACACTTCCGAATGACTACACAGTCATAAACATTTTCCACAGATGAAGAGAGAGAGAAGAGAGAGGAGAGAGAGAGAGGAAGAGAGGAGAGAGAGAGAGATGAGAGAGCAGAGAGGGCAAGAAGAGCAAGAGAGAGAACAGAGAGGAGACGATGAGAGAAGGTTCAGGTGGGGCGAGGAAAAAGAGACCCCAGTGAATGCGACATAACGGATTTTGACCCCTAAACAATAGATCCCAACCCCAACTAACACGATGGCCTCAACTTCAGGTGGGCGTCGAAAAAGAACCCCCCAGTGAAATGCGACATAACGGATTAAAAAACTGCAAAAAACCCTAACCTCTATTTTCGACCCATAAGATGAGAGAAAAACCTTTTTCTTTTTTTTGCTCGAGAGCTGGTCAAAGGGCAGAGTTCACCAACCGATCTGAAAGAATTGATGGTTACCGTTTAGTCTCTGCAGTATTCTTCTGGGAACTGGGAAAACAGTGGGCGGAAATTAACAGCCCCATCTCCCCTTACTCACCCCTCACCCCCTACTTCTCCCTCCAGACATTTAAGCCAAATTCAATTCCCAGCAAAACTAAGTGGACAAAAAAAAAAAAACTAACAGTAAAACATTCTCAGCAATTGTTCTGCCTGATATTGTTAGTAATGCCAAAGTTATTAGGTAGTAGTTTGTAGTTTCACTCCAGCTTCTTCGCCACATCTCCCCCCCCCCCCCCCCCCCCCCCCCCCCCCCCCCCCCCCCCCCCCCCCAACCCCCCCCCCCCAGGTGAAAACACGTTAAACAGAATTCAGTGGAATCGGTGAGCTAACATCATTAATTCTGGGGGAAAACACATTAAACAGAGGATTCAGGGGAACCAAATACTGAGGGTGGTGCTGTGGGTTGGCTTTCAGCTCGGATCTCCTCGGCGCTGATGTTCATGCCATGTCTACCAGAGATCAGGTTACTCCAACTTTTTTTTAATCTCTCCTTTATTTCTGAACAATAATGGCAAGTGTCGTGTGACGTCAATGGCCGATTAAAAAACTATTGTTCTTGTCACTAGTACCTCATAAAACCCATTATTTACTCACTGGCTGCTTCGTTCTGCCATTTAGGGAATGTCAGCATGACTGATCAGAACTTACAGTTCTGGGGAAGATGTATGTCTTTCGGCTGTGGGGACGGAGACCAAGAGACTGCATTCACTGTGTGTGACGTTTCTGTACTCCTCCGTTCGAATGGTAATGTTGTTTATAGCCCAGCCGACCGCACAGGGCCATATCAGGGCTGGCCCATTCGAATGAGATGACCGGCAGCCGAAGTTCCCTGAGCTGAAGCATTCTCTGAGTTCACGTTACAGAGCAGTACATTTTTTTTTGTCTGGCCCGCCCCCTAAAGTTAGATAGGAAAAGTTTTTTTCTCGGCTTAAGGACCTCCCCCTTCATTCCGACCCCCCCCTCCAACCCCCCACCCCCCCCCCCCCCCCCACACACACACACACCTCCCAGGTTAAACCACCCTACACAGCAATGAGCGATAATTTCAAACACTGGAGGACACTAAATGTTGAAGACACAGGAAAACACTATCTATTCTCGTCTGCCATTTTTTTTTAAACAGCAAGTGTTCAATTATAGACAACCTGAGCGGTCCATTCTGATTGGCTGATGTCCTCTGGTTCAGCGAATGACTTGGCACCATACATGACCATGTTGGTATCACAAACAGTGACGTAAAACAGCAAGTTTCCTGAAGCGAATTGGCCAGCAGCAGTCGCGATGGTCATTCAGTATCGTCAAAATAACGCTAAAAAAATTGTATTCCTCCACAGCAAATGATTGAAAACCTAGGCAGGGGTCACCATTCATCGCATGCCAGACCCCCGTAATTGTCTGCCCTTGGCGGTCGGGGAGCCATCACTGCGCTGTCATGCATGCGTTAAAGGACTCACGGCAACAAGCAAGCCGTCCCTGGATAATTCTGTCGGAAATTTCAATTGCATGGGGAAACATAAACAAACACCCCACCCACCCCACCCACCCCCAAAAAAGCCCGGGTGGCGCTGTACCGGGGCGACACGCTGTCACCGGGGAGCATCCCGAATTTCACGCTGGCAGATCTGTTGTGATGATAAAGTTAATACAGTACATTGCCGCCTATTGGATCCCTCTGCCAAAGGCATTTCCTTACAGACTGAAGGAGGAGAAGAAGGTTGTGAAATAAAAGAAGTGAAAACGATGAAGGGACAAGTGGGAGAGGAAGAGGAGGAGGAGGAGAAAAAAAAAGAAAAGAAAATGAGGAGAAGAAGAGAAAGCTAAAAAAAAAAAAAAAAAGGAGGAGGAGGAGGAGAAGAAGAAGAGGAGAATGGAAGAAGAAGAAGAAGAAGAAGAAGAAGAAAGAGGAGGAAAAGAAGAGGAAGAAGAAGAAGAGGAAAAGGAAAAAGAAGAAGACGAAGTAAAGAGGAAGAGAAGAAGAAAAAAGGAGGAGGAGGAGGAGGAGGAAGAGAAGAAGAAAAGAAGAAGAAGAAGAAGAAGAAGAAAAGTGGATAAGTAGGGAGAAGAAGAATAGGAGGAGGAGGAGGAGGAGGAGGAGGAGGAGGAGAAGCGAAAGAAGAGAGAAGAAGATTCAACACAATACAAAATCAGATTAGGAAAGAAAAGGAGAAGTCATGGCGAAAGCATTGACCACAGAACTGCCTCTGAAAAAAAAAAAAAAAAAAAAAAAAAAAAAAAAAAAACAAACAAAATTCACCCATTCAAAGAAAAAAAAAAAAGCTCAAGAAACAAAACCGGTATTCTCATACATTAAAGACAACAAACAAACAAACAAACAAAACAAAACAGAAACAGGGGAAGAGAAATGGCGGAGAGGAGGGGGAGGAGGAGAGTGTGGGGGGGGGGGGGGGGGCTGACGGGGGGACAAGAGGAAAAAGAAAGGAGGAAGAGAAAGGAAAGAGAAATGGGAAGAAACGATGGAAAAACAAAAACAAACAAAAAAACAAATAAAACAAAAGCCGAAGAGGGTGAAACGCTGGAGGCAGTGGAAGCAGGGAAGGCCAAAGACGTCACTAACATACAGGCTTTCCTTCTCTCACCAAGTCAATCAGAGCATTATCATATCATGTGATCAATCAATACGGAAAAGTTAGGAGAGATAGAACGCATACTGCCATGAAGACAGGGAATAAAAACAAGGTTACGGAAAGAAAAAGGAAAGAAAGAAGAAGACGAGGAAGACAACAAAGAAGGAAAAGAAATGGAAGTAAAAGAAGAAAGAGGGGAAAAAAGACAAGGAAGAGAAAAAGGAGGAAGAAGAAGAAGCAGAAGAAGAAGAAGAGAGGAAGAGGAAAGAAAAGAAAAAGAAGAAAGAAAGAAAGAAAAGAAAGAAAGAAAGAAAGAAGGAAGGAAGGAAGAAAGAAAGAAAGAAGACACGGGAACAGAAATTAGAAGCAGAGAGAGACGATGAACAAGAAGAACAAGAACAAAATGAAACAAAAGAAACAGACACAGAGGAAACAGAAAAAGGAGAAAGAGACGACGACGACGAAGAAAAAAGTAGTAGTAGTAGTAGTAGTAGTAGTAGTAGTAGTAGGGTGTGGTGGTGGTGGTGGTAGTAGCAGTAGTAGTAGTAGTAGTAGTAGTAAGTAGTAGTAGTAGTCGAAAAGAAGAAGAAGAAGAAGAAGAAGTTGTTTTTCGCCCAGCCGACCACAAGGGGCTAAAAAGACAGCAAGGAAGGACAGCAGCAGCAACAAACGCCAACAACAGCAGTAACAACAGCATAAACAATGTAAAGATCTCCAGTGAAGTGAAGTGAAACTAAAACGCGAATCTGAAAGCATTAAAGAAAAAAAAACTTTCATATTTCACATGTCAATCAGATCCGAGAAAACGGAGTAATTATCAAAATCACACTCTCTCTCTCTCTCTCTCTCTCTCTCTCTCGGGGGTGAGTTCGTTCACCGTACGTAGCGGACGTGTTTTGCAGAGCTCCGACATGTCGATATATTTTCTCAATAACTACAGAAGCCAAGCATCATTATACTTCATTTGAGTTTAGCAAATAGACAATTGGTTGCCGATCATGCCTGTATCAAATTTACACGCAAGAAGTTGCTGTGGATGATTTTATTTTTGCTTTCAAAATTTCATGCAAAAGAGAAAGCCTCTTGGCCAAGCAGTCATGGACTTCGCGCCTGTCGCTTCGCTGGGCACTCAGTTTGACACAGACTCCACTCACTGGCTGTATGTTGATTGCGCTTTGCCTCGGAATAGACAGTACAACTTCGGCCAATGGCGTATGTCGCTGCACCGTTCAAAATGGAAACAACTGCAGCATTTTCTGTCCACATGACAATGGAAGATCTACGGGTGTCTTTTTTAATGCTTGGCTGTACAGACACGTTCCTGAAAAGACAACCTGGGGAAACCCAGCAGATACGCTCCAAAGTGAAACTTCTCTTCAAAGGGGGATTTACCGTTATCTTCTGTGCCATCGCCACTGTATTCGAAGCAAGTCTCCTCCTCGCCTGTGTGGAGATGTGGAATCCAACCCCGGACCAGCAACAGTGAAGGAACAGAGTGGAGGTGAGCGTGGTGAAACGATTTACAAAGAAAAAGAGCAAGACTTAAATTCCCGTTTGTCCCTCCTTCACGATAACATAGCTGTCATAACTGAAACCATATCAAGAATGGAAAATGCGAATCAGCGACAAGGACAGATTATTGAAGACAGATTGATAAGCGTTGAAGACAAAATTGACCGCCGTCTGACCCAGATAGAAGAAATTCAAAATCAGCTGACAACTGATATTTATGATATGCGAAAGGGATGTCAAGAATTATCAGAAGAAAATAAAAATCTGAAAGAAAAATTATATCTACTTCAAAACAAGTGTGACTATCTTGAAAATCAGAGTCGGTGGAGTAAGCTTCTCTTTTTTGGCCTTCCCCTTGAAACATCCTGGGAAAAGTGTGAACAACTTGTGCAGAATGTCATCAAAATGGACTATCTATTAACGAAGAAAGAAATATATTTAGAACGCGCTCATAGAGCGGGCAAAGCTAACATCGTCAGATTTTTGGCCTTTAAACAAAAGCCTCTGTTCTCTCTCTGGCTCGGGCGACTGAAGGAGTCAGAACTGTACCATGGCATCTACATCCGAGAAGATTTTTCAGCAACTGTACAAACAAAACGAAGAGCGTTACTCAGCACGAGACAAGATCTAATATCCAAAGGAGAAGTTGCAAAGTTGCGTTTTGACAAGCTTGTCACGAAAAACGCTGTCTGTGAGTTTGACCCCGTCAGCCGACGAGTGACAAGAAGCCAGACAGGTACCAGCAGGGTAACAGGAACCTCTGCTACAGGCCAGGCCAGACCAGGACAACCACAGACAGCAACAGCACTGTGCGGACAGATCAGCGGGTCTGCTTCTGCCAGTGGAAGAGTACCCTCCACTGCCGTCGAGGGGACGTGAAGGGAATCTTCACTCGCTCAGTGGCCAGTGACCTCAGACCACCGGCACCAGCCAGTCGACCTCCAGGCGTGGTGCCAGGAAGCAGCCTGAAGTCGGCGGCAGGGGAACAGGGGACAGCAGACAGACAGAAGCAACGAGGAGCGACAGGTCCGGGAAGATCGTCACCCAGGGATCGGCCCCTTGTTCACGACACTAACTCTGCCCACTCACCCCAACGCCAAGTACAATCTGCGCGGACAAGAACGGCACCGATCATGAATGCAGCAGAACCAGGAGCAGGACGAGCGAGGAATGACAGCAGCAAGGCAGGCACCCGCACACCACTGCATGGTGCCATGGAGACGATGGCCCACAACAACTCCCCGGAAAAGAGGGAGGGAAAAACAGACCAAACAAACAAACAAAAAGAAAAAAAACAAACAAACAAACAAACAAACAAACCACCACAGACAGAAAGACAGAAAAGAAAAGAAAAAAAACCCTACAAGATATGTCAGAGAAAAAAATCAGAAAGAAGAAAGAAAAGAAAAGAAAAGAAAAAAAAAGAAAAGTATAGAAAGAAAAAAAAAAGAAAAAGAAGAAAAGTAAGAAATAAAGAAAAGAAAAGAAAAAAGAAAAAGTCAAAAAAAAACGAAACAAACAACACAGAAGAAAAAAAAGACAGGAAAAATGAAAAACAAATGAACAAACAAACAAACAAACTCTCAGTGAAAAAAAAACAAGCCAACAAATCTACTCACAGACCAAAATTTCCACCAACAGGTGCGCGCACACTTGTTCTGGAACGGGGAGAATGAGAGGGTCGAGGAGGAAGGAATTCAAATGGAGGAGGAAGAAGGAGAGAGAGAGAGAAAGGGAGAGAACTAAGAGACGATTCTCCAAGACTCGCCGAAAAAATGCCCAGTCGAACAGGAACAGCAGCAGCAACAGCCGAGACGAAGGAGGATCACTAGCGCGAGACCTGTGTGCTGGCCTGTCTCTCTCGTCTGTCTGTCTCGCTCGATCGAGTTGCTGCTATTTGTAGTCGTCCTTCAGTGGTGTGATGTGGTGGAGGTGGTGTAAGTCGTCGTTGTGTTTGTGTGTGTGTGTGTGTGTGTGTGTGTGTGTGTCTGAGACAGAGAAGAGGGAGAGAGGTGTGAAGGGGAGGGGTGGGGGGTAGGGGGAGCGGGGGGTGGGGAGGAGAAGGATGGGGGGGGGGGGGGGGGGAAGGGAAGGGAGGTCAGGGGGGGGGGGGGAGTGGGGTGAGAATAAACGGACACCACATATGATTGTGTGGGTATGGCTTTATGCGTGACGTGCGCACGCACACGTGTGTGTGTGTGTGTGTGTGTGTGTGTGTGTGTGTGTGTGTGTGTACGTGCGTGCTTGCGTGTGTGTGTGTGTGTGTGTGTGTGTGTGTGCATGCGTGCGCGAGCGCGCGCGTGCGTGCGTGCGTGCGTGAGTGCGAACACGATCGTATGCCAGTCAAGGTATACCTTCCAGCGCGTGTGCTGTCACGACACTTTGTCCAATCAGAATGGACGACAACTTAGCACGTGTGCGCGTGAGCGGGCGATCTGTTGATGGGAAATCCGCTGTGGGGTGGCGTTACGTCACTTAAAGCGGTGTGTGTGTGTGGGCGGAGGGAGGGGGAGGGGGGGGGGGGGTACGGGGAGGGGTACAACAAGATTCTGACATCCTCGTTCAGTCGTCGACCTTCAAGTCGATTTTTCAGTTGGATCAATTCAAGTTACTACACTCTGCAAATCACGCGTTTTTGAGTCGACTGCTGTTTAACACTAGCGACAGAAAATAACAGACCTCTACCCGAAAGAGAAGAAACGCAAGAAGCGACAAAACACGTTTTTCTTCCTCCCCAAAGAGCTGACAAAGAGAGAGAATCTCTAATTATGGGGGTAGATAACTGATTCCACTCACAAGAAATTAATTAACCCCAAACAAGCCATTTTAGCTTTCTAAAGGTGTTGCCAGTTTCTGGCCAGTGTGACACACGTCAACGCGGATGTCAAGGGAAGTCGATTAAAATACAAATTCTCATTTGTACTGTAATTCTCAGCACTTTTCCCCTAAAAATTTGGACTTGTTTCTTTCTTTTCTTTCTTTCTGCTGCGTACGCAGGCTAATATTCCTGCGGACACTGCCTGTATAGATGGGCAGTAGAGTTTTGTGTGTATGACCGTTTTCTTATCCCGCCATTAAGGCAGCCATACTCCAACTTCGCGGAAGGTGCATGCTATGTGTAATGTGTCATCATACCAACGGCCAAACTGGCCTTCTCTTCTGAAAGTTGGTGATGGGATTTGACGCGTGTGCCAGATGTTATGCGTGCGTTCACACACGAAACCTCGGTTTATAGTCTCATTCGAAGGACTGTATGGGAAATGGAGTCAGAACCAATATTAACTCCGAGGGAAAAATGCCCCTGTACCGAAACGGCCCGGCGGAGATTCGGACACACACCCCCAAGATTACGAGCCCGGGCTCTACCACTGAGCTATTCCGGCCCCCTTTTCCTCCTTCGTTTTCTTTTCTTCGTGTTCAATCCCCACCCCCACCCTCCTTGTTTCCATCCCCTTTCACCCCTGAGTCCCCTTTTCCTTCCGTATACTTTTTTGTTTGTTTTGTTTTTGCAGTCTCATCTCTGCCGCCCCCCCTCCTCCTCCTCTCGCCCCCCCTCCCCCACCCCCACCCAACTCTCCAACCCCCCTCCCCCCTCCCCCTTTGCGTCCTCGCCCACCTGTGCTCCCTCAACGGTATGTATTACTCTCACGCCACCACTTCAATCAACCCTCGACACAGCCTCGTCCTGTAGGGTCCCAAGTGCCAATAGTCCACTGGGAGCAGTTTGAGTGTGTGTGTGCGTGTGTGTGTATATATGTGTGTGTGTGTGTGTGAGAGAGAGAGAGAGAGAGAGAGAGAGAGAGAGAGAGAGAGAGAGAGAGAGAGAAGAGAGAGAGAGAGATGGAGGAAGAGAGAGAAGAAGAAGAAGAAGAAGAAAGAAAGAAATAAAAAGCGAAAAAGTGATCATCAAAGTGTATCAGCATCAGACACTGTTACAAAAGTCATTGAGATCAAGCATTTTCTTTTTCCTAGAGCTAATAGTTCTGCAACATACTTTGCGAGTAAACGTATAATATTAGCATCATCAGTGGATAACAAATCACGTAAATTATAACGTTTTTCAACTATTATCTCGAATAGCTGAGACTTCAACCTGATGTCTTCATATTCATTACATTTCAATTACTAATTGTTCTCTTCATCATCTCTCACTTCATTTTCACACATCATGCGGAAACCTTCAGTAATTTCCAAATCAAACCACCTCTTGCTGCCTCTAAGACCGAGAGTTCTACTTCTGAATCTAGCCAGTGAGTCTCTATGCAATTTGTTGGTAACTATATTTAAGATTTTTCTGACTGTAAAATACTTTTAAAGGAATGGAACCAAGAGTACTTTGCGCCCTCTTCCATTTTGGAATGCCAGTTTTGTTTGAAAACAGGATATTAAACGGTCTTTAAGTTCTGTCATAAATGTTCTTATATCTCCGACCCCTTGAGTGAGCCAAACAACACTAAATCCATTTGTGATTAGAACTCGCTTTACATTGCTAACCCAGTTATTGTTTCCCAACTCATTCTGTTGGAGCAGCATATCATATGCTTGTTTACATACCCTGGTTGTTAACAGCTGTGTAAATTTTAACCAATATTTGATACATTTTGCAAAAGCTCGAATATAAAGAGGATATCTTCCAGAATCATCGTAAGTCATTGTGTTAGATGAATGCAGTGAATATTCATAAATCGTTTAACAGCTAAAGTGTGTACTTTCACCATCTCATGATTCTCTTCAAGACCCCATACTTCTGCAGCATATGTTAAGGTAGGCTCTGTCTGCATATCAAATAACTACCAGAATAGAGAAGGATCAATTGTGTTGATTTTTTCATACATCTTAGAATTTCTATTACACCTTTCTTCCCCTCTCTGCATGTTTCAGACTAACCAGCATTCAAACTTAACCGTGTTGTAAATACCATCCCTAAATATTTATATGCATTGATTACCTTCACTTCGGCGTTATTATACACCCATTTTTCTCGGCGAGATAAGTGACCACCCATATGAAAGAAAATAATATTAGTCTCGTCTAAATTAACAGTCAACTGCAGTTTATCTGCTTCACCTTTCAGTACATTCAGCTGATTCTGTAAGCCAATAGCAGAACTCGAAAGCAAAATCACATCATCGGCAAATAGTAGCATAAATATTTCAACAGCTCCAGGGATCAGTTGTATACCGTATCTACCCTTTCATCACATTTCAATAGCCAATTCATTTATGAAAAATGCAAACATTTGGGGACTCAAAAGACAGCCTTGCTTAACACCGCATGGGCAACTAAATAAGTCACAATAAACATCTTTTTCACGAACACATGCAAGAACTAATTGTATATACCACGAACAGCCATATATAGCTTCCCACAGACACCAGTTTTTCTTAAGACATGCCATAACATATTTGTATTAACTGAGTCAAATGCTTTTTTGAAATCGACAAAAGCGACGTATAGTTTAGTGTTCTTCTTCAGAAATTTTTTAACCAAGGCATATAAAGTAAAAGTATGGTCTACTGTGCTGTACCCCGATCTAAATCCTGCTTGTTCTTCTATTTTTGCTTCCCTTTTCGCCCATGTTGCTAGCCTCATATCTAAAATACGCGTGTAAACCTTGCTAATTACACTTGTTAAAGCTACACCATGATAGTTGTCTGGGTTATCCGGGTCCCCTCTTTTTGTAAATTAGTACAATAATGGATTTTGACCAATCTGTTGGAAACTTTCCACAATCAATTCATTGAACAATGCAACATCAAAATCAAGGACCGATTTATTTGTGTTCTTTAACATTTCACTGATTATTTTTGTCTGGCCCTGGACTTTTTCCATGTTTTAGATTTCCTGTACCAGTTTTGACTTCTTCTGTTGTTATGGGATTGTTAAAGAGGGGTTCATCTAACATTTCTTTAGTTTCAATTTCTTCCATGTCTGTAGCACCCTGTATGTTATCAAATGAACTGAATACACTAAAGAAGTGATTGTACCCTGTTGTGATGTTATTCCATTATAAATAACACATCTTCTGGTAACTGATCTGATCGCCCAGAGTAGCTTTGGGTCATTCACTGACTGTTTTAAACTTTTGTCATCTCATTTGGTCAAAGTTCCTTTTTTCTGTTCTCTTTGTGCACTATATTCTTTTCTTTCTTTTAACGTAAATGTTTCTCTTTTTCTGTTTTTGCCTTGGCTCTATTAGCTCTTCTGAAGTTTTGCAACAATCTCTTGACCAATCTTGTCTTTTTATCACATTCATCATCAAACCACTCATTCCTTACTTTTTTCTTTCTTCCTACTGTCCTGATCAAACAGGCAACAGCTCCATACAGGGCATTCACAAAAAGGTCTACAGCTTTGTCCACATCCTCTACCAAACTATTCGTAGCTGTACTAATACACTGTTTAAATACGACAGAATTGAACTCATCTTTGAAGCATTGTACATTTTCTTCTGACCATACAACACGCTCTTCACCTTGGTGGGTTACAGCTGATTCCACTCTTTTAACATGACAATGTTTCCATGTAAGTTGCACGGGTAAATGCCGTGAGAAAAGGCTGTCCTTCACCTTCAGGTTAGAGAACTGCATTATTTCTCTCGAGACCAAGGGTGAGGCGCAAGATGGCGACCTGTAAGCAGCGCTCAGGGAAGTTTTTTTCCGTAAAAAAAACTGATTTTCATCCTCTCCCTGGGTGGCGCACAAGATCTGTAGTTAATCATATCATTATTGTGGAGTTACTCTGTGGGTGGCCAATGAAAATACAGCAGAGAAATGGACGTTGAAAGTGTGGAGGGCCAGAACTGGCCGCTTTTATTTGACAAGAAGCGCATCGATGTTCAGACGTGGAAAAGCACAGGCGAGTGACAGTGAAATCGACATTACTTTAAGTGACATAATTATACCATGTGTTTTCGCTCTTTCACTAGTGAAGTTTCTTTCGCTTATTTATACAAATGTAGATGTGATGAACAGTTTATGGGGACAGTTCTGCACAACAAGAACATCGAGCCATGACAGGAACAATGATGGGGTGGGAAAATTTATGCATGGATTTCAGCTGTCAGGACCAGTCAAGAGCTGCTCTGCATGTGCCTGTGGTTGTCTCGCTGTGTGCTGTGAACGCTGTGCTGTCGGTGTGGAGAATTCTGCTGAGCAATGATATCCAGGTGAGCCCCAGGCCTCGCGGTAATCAAAACAAAGACAATGCGGAGGACAGGGAGAAATTTTCATCACAGGTGTTAAAAGTAGGAGAGAACAGGGCATCTGAAAGAGTGTCGGAAATTCTCGTGGCCATTCGACTCCAAAGCCAGCAGTTCCAGTTCCAGTTTGATGAACAGAACAAACAACTACGACCACACGGCGAGCAACAGTCACGACAGAACAACGTTATCTGAGAACAGTTAATTCAGATAAAGCATGATTTGGAAAAGTGTGAAGAAACCAACCAACGATGCAACAGCCTAGAAAATGAGAATATGACTTTGCGTAGTAAGATAGAAGATATGGTCGCTGACTTCAACAACCTGTACATTGAATCTACAAAGGGAAGAGAAGAGTGTGCAAGAGTGTCTGCAGAGATGGGGTGGGGAGGGGGGTGGAGGGGAGGGGACTGAATGGAGAAGTGAGCAGAATGAATGAGGAGATCGACAGACTGGAGAGGTCTTCACGCCGTGACAACCTCCGAATATTTGGTGTTGCTCCAATAAGTGTTATATTATGATGCGTGTGTTAGGGCAGTATATGAGACGTTGAATGGAGTGGATGGGGCCAGAAAGTGGACAGACAAGGACATAGTACGGGCACACAGAGTGGGACCATCAAAGCAGGAGAACCAAAGACACAATAGTAAAATTCAACAAGATGCAAAGCATATAAAAGTACTCCCAGCTTATCTTGAATACGTGTGAGATATTCCATAAAGAGGGGAAAAAAATGTGATGGGCCGTTATAGCCATTAGTAACGGCTATTCTGGTAAACATCGGCCATCATCTGTGACCCATAATGAAAATACCTACACATTTTCAGAAATATCGTCCACGTACTTTCTGAGATATTCCATAAAGAAGGAAAACCGTTATGGGCTGTTATAGCCATTAGTAACGGATATAACGGTAAAATAAAACATAGGGCATCATCCGTGACCCATAATGAACATGCCTACAAATTTTCAGAAAGATCGGCCTAATACTTTCTCAGATGTCCCATAAAGAAGAAAAACCGTGATGGGCTGTTATAGCCGTTAGTTAGGGCTCTAACAGTAAAATAAAAACATTGGGCATCATCCATCTATAAAAACTGGAGTACAAAACATGCAAGACAAAACGATGTTGTTAAGGGGACAGGGAGTGAAGAGGCCAATTAGAGGAGAGGGGGATAAGGGTGGCCAATGATTTAAATCGAAGACAGGCAAACATGGTTGCTATGGCACGGAGGAAGGGGAAAGCAGCAGTTTTTGTAAAGGGTAAGTTAACCATCAAACCGCGGAGATTAGACCTCTGAAATCACGAGGAAGTTAAGGACATCCCAGCGACTGTTAACAACACGATCACCACACATCATGAATAGAACCCAAAAAATTCCTCTTTCCCTACCCCCACCCAGAGTTCCCCCGTGTCATGCTGCTGGTGACGTCACTTTGGGGAATTCCCAGCCACACGACAAACCCCACAAACGATGACGTCAGAGTGTTGTTTGACCTGGCCTCTCCCTCTGCACAAGTAATGGCGACAGGCAGTGACTGTGCTCCACGGCGTGATTCACGTGCTACTTTCTCAGAGTGACACGATGACAGCCCGTGTTACTGAACCCCAAAACGTAAATATTACACGTGCGGGCAGGCAGTCGCTGGGGCAGCGTTGAATAACAACCCAACGTCAACACCTAGAAGCAGACAGCAGAGAGTAACAGTTACATTGGGGGGCAGACAACTCATGTGAACAAACCACTCAGGGTGGGGTGGCGGTGGGGGTGGGGGACGTACTTCACGTCCCAGCACAAACAAAAACAAATAGCACAGGCCTGATCATCAACCATCTGAAGTGACATCCCTGAATTATAAGGTGGAAAATTTGAAAACTAAACTTGCTGACGTTTGTTTCATTGAATTTGTGGCAATATTTGATACTGTGTGTTTGACAGAGACGCTCATTGATCATTCTTTTGACTTCAGTTTTCATTTCAGAGAACATGTTGCATTAGTGTTCCTGCTTAAAAAAAAAAAAAAAAAAAAAAAAAAAAAAAAAAAAACCTGTCACATCATGGAAGAAACTGGCTGGCGGTGTTTTGGTACTTAAAAAAGAAAGTGTTTGCGAAATTTATAACAAATATTGAACTTGATTGTGACAATGCGGTGGTTCATCGATAAATGTGTGTTTGTTTGAATGAAGATGTGATTTTTTGTTGGTTGTTATCTAGTTCCAGAAGGAGGCCCAGTCTATAGACAGACAGAATTACAAGACAGAATACTTATTTTTGAAGATAGTATACTGCATTCTGTTACATATGATAATGCTTTCTACATTATATGTGGCGACATGAATGCCAGGACAGGGAGCGAACAGCCAAAGAATGAACAAATGTGTGATTACATGGAGAGTGCACAGAATGATAATGATGATGTTGACGGTATGAAACGTCTCTCTAAGGATGAAGTTGTGAATAGTGTTGGAAAATCGTTTGCTAGATTTTTTTTTTTTTTTATTTTTTTTTTGATCTCCTGATTATGAATGGCTCTTGCACAACAGATGCAGAATCCCTCTTCTGTGGCTCTCCATGGCTGCAGAGGTAGGGGAGAGAAGCTAGAGACTGGCTGGGGAAGAAGAAGAGGGTGCAGGGCCTTATGCTTCAAAGAGAAATCACCACCAGCTACAGTGGACGTTCTTTGGTTTTTAGGTGGAGAATGGACAAGCGCTTTCCAGTGCCCTGACATACTGAACACAATAATTTATGAACAAAGTGTGTGAGAAGGTATGAAGTCTAAAGATGGGGAGGGGGGAGGGGGGGAGCATGTGATGAAGACAAGAAGGACTCGGGTGGGAGGAAAGGAGGAGGAGGAGCAGATAATGAATACTTATATAGCGCCTATTCTCGCTAGACGCCAAGCTCTAAGCGCTTTACAATCAACACTCGTTTACACAACGGGCTGCCTACATGTGTAGTGCTGACTGAAGAGCTGCCAGCTGGCGCTTCATTCAGTCGTTTCCCGTGTCATCCAGTCAGTATCGTTCAATATCGATCACTCATTTTCCTTACTTCCTTCATTCTTTCCATTTCTCACTCAGGGTGCATGCTATGTGTAACGTGTCATCCATACCAACAGCCAAACTGGCCTACTCTTCCGAATGTTGGTGATGGGATTTTACGTGTGTGCAAGATATT
>JADBJO010026960.1:15000-17500 GCA_016801955.1 Conus betulinus | reverse complement strand
GGAACGCAGAACAAGAAGAAGAAAATACTCGAAGTTCATGCCCTGGAGACGTCGTGATACAGTCTGATACAGCGCATGTGGAGATTGGCGTCTAGCTTGGAGCTTCAATTGTCCAGAACAGAATGTTGGAAGGCGTTTGGGACACTGAGACAGATTGCTTTTGACGAGCGCACGAACTGAACTGCGGGATCAATGGAAGAGAGGACGGCTCAAGTTTCGTTTGGATCTGTTGCTCAGCAGCCAGCCATTATACATATGCATACATGTGCGTGAGGGACGTTCCCAGGCACTTAAGAACGTAGAAGAAAAGGAATACCCACACGCGCGTGCGTGCGCACGCACGCAGGCACGCACGCAGGCACGCACGCACTCTCTCTCTCTCTCTCTCTCTCTCACACACACACACACACACACACACACACACACACACACACACAACACACACACACACACACACACACACACACACACACACACACACACACACACACACTAACACACACACACACACACACACACACACACACACAGAGTAACACACACACACACACACACACACACACACACACACACACACACACACATACAGAGAGAGAGAGAGAGAGAGAGAGACAGACAGACAGACAGACAGACGGAGACAGAGACAGACAGTTTGTCCCCCTACAGTTGTTTTCGGGTTTGTTTTTTCCCCTCGGGACATGTAATTCTAGCACTAATGCACTCTCACATTCACCATCCCTGTTCTCTTCACCCTGTCATAATCCACATTCGCCTTTTCGTTCTTCATGGCGTTTACCCCGACAGTGTCTTCCACCTGTTTCTGTGAGCCATTTTATGACCAAAACAATGATGTGACCAATGCATGCGCACGCGCCCATGGGCTTGTATTACAAACAGAGACGGCGTAGAGGTGAATGAATGAGAAAGTGCCAATGGTGTCATAAGATGCTTTGTACCCATGTGAATACGTGACCTTTTTTTTTTTTCTTAGGAGGAAGCGTTACAGAAAACACCCCCATTCATATCAATAATACAGACGAAAACATTTGGGATGTGACAGAAAGACTAAAACAAAATGTATTGACAAGCCACTGTCCCTTTCAGACCAAACGCTGCTGGCAAACACCGATGTTTGTCCGAGTTCCTGAAAACCAAAATATGTTTTTTCTGCTGCCGTTGATCATGGTAAAAAGTCAATGTTGTGACGTCAGTTCCCGCCGTCATCTGCTGTTGGAGAGAGAAGAGGAGGAACGCAGAAACGTCAAGCCATAAAACTGAGCGTTTCACAGAACAGGGATTTTGTGAAACTTTCTTTCTAACAACACAGTAAACAATGTAAAACGTAAGGGATGATATGGCGGGGCCCTCCGATAAACATTTTCACCAGCAACGTCATAATGAGAGAGAGATATAAAAATGGTGAAGGAGAAAACAGAGAGAATTGGGGCGGGGGATGAAGAGAGAGAAAGATAGCACAGAGAGAGAGAGAGAGAGAGAGAGAGAGAGAGAGAGAGAGAGAGAGAGAGAGACATGATATTACGCTGAATATCACACATACACACAAAAGCACACACACACAACACACACACACACACACACACACACACACACAACACACAACCACACACACACACATACATACACACGCACGCCCGTGCTCAGAGAGAGAGAGAGAGAGAGAGAGAGGCTAAAAAAGTTTGATGACATGAAAGAGGGAGCAACGGACACACACGAACAGCAAAGGTCAAGAAGAACTTACCCTGCGTGGAAAAAGGGGGGAAGGGGACAGTACTCCAAAAGGCCAAAGGAAGGGGACAGTACTCCAAAAGGCCTAACTCCACTTCAGTCAGCGGGACGTCTGGGCATTGAAAAGTTCAGGTTCCTCCTCCATGGCCCCTTTCAAGACGGTATCAATCGGGGGGAGAGGGGGGGGGGGGGAGTAGTACTTGACGACGCGCGCGTGATTTGAAGGGAACCGCACGAGTCCAGCAGCCCTGTCCTGTCATTTTCAGGCCAGAAAGGAATCCCCTGGAGGAGGTCTCTTCATCCTCACGCTGATCAACATGAAAAGCCTCAAAGTCTGTGGCTCCTTCCTTCATAACTCTCTCTCTCTCTCTCTCTCTCTCTCTCTCTCTCTCTCTCTCTCTCTCTCTCTTAGTGACCTGGATTTCGTATAATTATGTCCTTTCCCTTGCTGTCCTTCCAATCTATCCCCAAGCATCGGCGAGGCCAAGACCAGGGGCCGGAATAGCTCAGCTGGTAGAGCGCCGGACTCGTGATCTGAGGTTACGGGTTCGAATTTCGGTACAGGGGGATTTTTCGCTCGGAGTTAACATTGGTCCTGACTCCATTCCCCATACAGTCCTTCGAATGAGACTATAAACGAGGTTCCGTGTGTGAACGCACGCACAACATCTTGCACACACACACACAAAATTCCATCACCAACTTTTCGGAAGAGAAGGCCAGTTTGGCCGTTGGTATGGATGACACGTTACAC
>JADBJO010026960.1:0-7500 GCA_016801955.1 Conus betulinus | reverse complement strand
AAATACAGTGTCTGTTCACGAATCTGAAAGTCCCGTTCACTCTTATACAGAATGGTTTGGAACCGTCTGTGATCAGAATGATGAGTGGTTGCAGAGGGAGGTTTGAATGCATACTCCCCGTCTGGGAATAAACGGTGCAGAATGAGTGAGCATGATGTTCATCATCGTTTGTCGAAAACATTGTAGATTCATTTTCGTGTATTAGATTTTGAGCATTTTGAAAGGTGTAACAGACCACAGACCATCAGCTATTTCTCCGGCAATTGCTTCAAGCTATGAGTGGGAAACAGTGAATAACTTCTCAGGCAGTGATGAATGTGCCTAACGTCATTAATAGACCAGTATCTACAGATTCCACCAGGACAAAATCCCAAAATATCGTAACCATAATGCTAATCAGGGACGATTGAGATGTATCCTCTCAGCATATAGTACTGGAGGATTTTTAAACGGAAGCGTTGATGGTATTTATGATAAATTTATTGAAGCTGTAATATGATCACCTGACTCTTCGATTCCCCAAGTTAGATCAGTGAAAACAAATAGGTATCTCAGGGAATTTGTCGCTGGAGAGAATCTTGCCGAAAAGCTTTAGAAAATAAAACTCACTGGTTCAAAATGTACCTCAAAGACAAAAGGATTTCTGGTGTAACGAAGGGAAATGGAAAGAGCTGAAAGCGTAGTAATAGAGTAATCGATGAACATTCTGTGTAAAAGAAGTATCTGATCGCAAAGACCAACGTAAGGTTTGGAGAAAAAAGTAAAAAGAAATGGTAAATCTTCCACAGTATTCTATGTAAGTGGATGTAAAGGAGGTCTGCAAGTGAGAGGCTTCTAATGTAAAATATAGTGATATACTTTAAAAACACACACACACACACACACACACACACACACACACACACACACACACACACACATACACACACACACACACACACACACACACACACACACACACACACACACACACATTACATTCCCTATCGCTTTACAGGAAATGAAATATGCTATTCTATTTTGCTGCTCGGAAGCAATAAAAACTTCCGTTGGACCAGATGCGATTTCTAATGAAATGCTAAAAATTTTGTCAAATAACTTCATCTCATTTTTAACCTCTTTTTCCCCCAAACTGACGGTCGAATGGAAGCATGCTATCCAAGTGGAAGCAATCGATTATCGCTCCAATTCTCAGACAAGGAGAGCGACGGCTAGGGAAAAAAAAAAATGGCTATAGGCCCATTTCTTTAATATCGAAAATCGGAAAGCTGATGGAGGGAGCGGCACTTTGAAAAATGACCCATTACTGTGAAAAATTACCAATTACTGTAAAAAAAAAAAATCCTTATAAACCAAGCAGGATTTGGTAAGGCTGGAGTGACGGTTGGTACCTGCTTAAGATAACAATCAAAGTGAACAAACAATTTGCTAGAAGAAGAAAAAAGAAAAAAAAAACGTACTTCCTTCTTTGATGTTAGAGAGGCCTTCGATCACGTTGGGATGTGAAACTGACGCACATGCCAAAATGTACAGGATCATGGCCACGTTTACGACTATTTCAAGACCTTTTTTAAGTGATCGATCAATCCGAACCAAACTTGGTAACGCTTTCTCCAATCTATCCCAGTAGGTATGGGTGTCCCACAAGGATCTGTAAGTGTACAATGCTTTTTAAACATTTACAGACGACATCCCACAGACCTGTCAAATCAAGTACAGCCCGCTCCGTATGCATATGAGATCTGAATATGGATGAAAGTTACCTTGAAAAGCCATTCATCTAAAAGATCCATAAACTAGATTAACACGTTTATCCAAGTGAGCTGAACAAAATGAATAATTACATGATAGGAAATAGGATTACTACGTCCGCAGAAAATCTCACAAGATGCTTTTTAATAGTGGGTGCGACTCAAAAAACATGTACCATCACACTACATTCAATAGAGCAGGGAATGGATATAGAAAACAAACGAGTTGTAAAAGTTCCCCGTGACCAGACCCCGGCAATCGTGGGAAACCCGAAATGGATTCATTATATGATATCAGATGTTATGTGTGTGCCCCCTTCCAAAATAAACATCAACAACAATCACAACAACAAAAAACCGTCGAATATACATCAAAGTTTGTTGACGCTGCACATTTGAAAATACCGGGCCCTAGAGACGTGAGCTGTGAACCAAGTCAAAGAGACCTGATTACTCTGTCAGCTGAAATGAAGTCCGTGGAAGCATGCAGACCTTTCCATCCTATAATGTAGAGTATATCTGACGGACCTCAAATCCACACCCCTGTCAGGCAACGAACCCTTGCAGATGTGTGAGAGGAACACTGGGTCAGCATCTTTGGCGAGCACTCTAACCCTGGCTTTAACCCCTACCCGCGCCCTCTCTTTCCTCCAACGTGGTGAGTGGAGAGAGAGAGAGAGAGAGAGAGAGAGAGAGAGAGAGAGAGAGAGAATTAAACGAAACGAGCAACTTGACATGTGACAGTCAAAAGAATTACGCAGTTACTGCTTTAACACTCAAATCAGAATTCAAACAACTTGGTATATGATAGCCAAGGGAATAATACAATGACTGCTTTAATGTCTGAATCAGAATTTCGAACGAGTGGAAATATGACAATCAAGAGAATTACCCATTTGCTATGTTAGCATTCAACTCACATTTGAAATATGATTGTCGAGGAAAACTACGCGTCAGCTACTTTACCATTAAAATCAGGATTCAAACAACAACGTGACACATGATAGCCAAGAGAATTACGCTGTTGCTACTTTAACATTGAATTTAGAATTCAAACAAGAACTTGACGTATGATAATATAAACCAAGGAAAATACGCAGTTGCTGCTTTAACATTCAAATCAGGATTCCGATGTGTTAGGGGTCCTTGGCATATCAGCACTATGGTCATTCTGGGAGACATATCCATTTCCTTTTCAGTCTGCTTCTTGAAGTTTCAAATTGGAAATGGGCTCTTTGATTGGCTATCCGTCCTAACCGTTGTCAACACAGGAGGAGGAAGGGCGGGATGGGGGGGGGGGGGGGGGGGGGGGGGGGAGGGAGGCCACAAGTCCTTAACCTGTCACCTCAGTCTGCCTCTCTGGTCTTCTTTGCTCACCAGCCCAGCTCTATAACCAGAAGGCTGTCTAAACCTCACGCTTCGTTTTCACGTCTGTCCGTGCTTGAAATCCAAGTTTGTTTTTAATTCAGTCTTGGTGGTTTCAGTTTTAGCGATAAACGTTCTATGATAATTACAAATGCATTTAGAGAAATAGTAACAGGGGTCTTTCTCGCAGCCTGGACCCAAGACATGTGGACAGAGTGTCTCAGAAATGTTCTTTGAAAGCCCTCGGTAGGACCGAGTCCTGGGCCTGAAACTCCCACAGGTGTAAATGGCTTGGATAGGAATCGACCCCCTACGACCTCTCAGCCGGGACTACGCGAGGCTAACCACTGCGCCTGGTTCAGTCCCTGTTTAATTTAGATTTCACAGCCAGTGGTTTTTCATTTGGGGATCACCCCCGGGGGCCAAGCGCTATCAATCCGACCGGGAGACAGTTTGCAGCACGCGGCAAATGGGGGCTAAGGTCCAGATGGAACCGGTCTCTTCCGCTGCTTGATTAGTTTCCGCAGATGATTTCTTTAGGAACCTGGGTGCAGCAGAATGCGGGCATAAATGAACAAGATTGATTTTCTGATCTCAACACCCTTGCATTCTCATGATATGAAACCGATTAAAATCATGTTACGAATGACTTGATATTGTGTTGTGTTAGTGAAGAGAGATGTGTGTGTGTGTGTGTGTGTGTGTGTGTGATTTGAAGTTTCATCAGTGCCGGTGTCGTATATAATTACGTCGCCCATAAAAATCGTGTCGTAGGGACAGCAGTTGCCGTGAAATACTGCAGCTGGTCAAGAAATAAAAAGAGGCACGACAGGATTTCATGAAAAATGTCCATAAATTGATGTCATCACCCATAAAATCGTGTCGCGGCAACAGTATTTCCTGTGAAATACTGCAACTGGTCATGAAAAAATATTGCAGTGCGACAGTATTTCCCGTGAAATAGTTAAGCGCGACGGGTTGTTATTATTTTCACGTTAAAAAACTGAGAATGGGTGCTGTCCTTTTTCAGTCTAATCTAAACGTCAGGGATCCAAGTGAATCCATAATCTGTTGTTGTTGTTGTTGTTGTTATTTTTAAATATATTTTACTTGATAATCCTATATTTGTCCCAACTAGGTACTTTTGAAGAACTATGCATACTTGACTAATCTCTTTTTAATGTGTGCGTCTATCTTTTACATTGTTAGCACAAAATTAAAGTAATTTTGGTGTTATTCTACCCACGTATTGTTATAACAAGAATGCGTGTCCACAAGCTTATACAGGTATGTTCCCGTACCTATGCATTAATTACACAGTGGTACTTTGTCCCCAACTTTGAAGTTTTGCATAGCAGATTGCACTGATCTTTTTTCTTAATGGGAACAAAAAGGGAGGAAAAACTAGCGTTTCTTTCAGAGGCAGTTCTTGTAGTATTTCTTATTTTTTTTTAATCATTAAAACTTGTTACGTGGGTTTATGGCTGATAGTCAGTTTGAAAATGGCTAGAAACCGGCTGTGCATATTTGCATTAAATATTCTTACAAAGAATAGATATATTTCGTTTGTTGAGTTTGTGTTGGGTGGGGGGGGGGGGGGGGGGGGGGGGGGGGGGGAGGCACATGAAAAGAAAAAAGTTTTTTTTATGTGTGTTAAAATCCTAACTTGCGACTAAGTAACGTAGTTACAGAGCTTTTGTGGGGCACAGATGATCAAGTTATCACATTCAATTAACTTATTCCAACGTCGTCACATCTTGCAACATAACATTATAAATAGCAGAAAGAAAAAGCATTGTGTGTATCAGGGTGTGTGTGTGTGTGTGTGTGTGTGTGTGTGAACATTGGTAAAATCTATAATGAAGAAGAAATGTACATTTCACGTAAAAACCGCCAGTGTTGTAATCAAGCATTCCGTCACCCTGACCAAGAGCGTGTGTCAATAATAATTATTGTCATGTGTGTGACGAAATCAGGAGTGCGACTGATCACCATAATTCTAGTGGCGGCCAATGTTGAGGCGAAACCGTTCACGTCCAAACGGGGGCAGGGGTTGATTGTTCGGTTCTCACGTGTCGCACGGCGACCAGTGTCCAAGGTCGTTTCTTCTTCTTGTGAGTTGTTTGTTCAGGGACACGTTGCCCTCTCGACCGTGGTCTGCGTGGACCACGCAATATTAGCGACTCGTGCAACGCTCCAGCGACTCTCGTCCTGCTCCACTCTTGGAGACGGCCTCACACGGCACAGGACCATCGTCACCTGACCATTGAAGAAGGCCACCTGATGGCCCTGAAGACAGGCCCTTTGGAGGGGGGAAAAAGAGACAAATATACACCGACGACCATCGTCGGCCGACCCAACACCCGAGCATGAACTAAAGGTTAATAGGTACTCGAATTCAGAGAGAGCGACAGACGACGCTCCCCCTCCCCCACCCCCTGACCCCCACCTCCTCCCGAACCCACCATGCCAGTGACGACAGTTGTCGTCAGCAGAATATGCAGACCTGTGTGTGCGAGTATACTCTGTCCTTATGCCCCCGCCTCCCCCCCCCCCCCCCCCCCCCCCCCCCCCCCCCCTCCCCCACCAGCCACTAGGGCGTAAAACTCACCCATCACCGAAGCGACGTGTTTGGAGTGACTGGAACTGTTTGGAATTACCTGGTCCTAGGCGTGGGCGACATTGTTGTGAAGCTGGTTCAAGTCCCATCGAGTCGTGCTGTGTGTTGGTTGTGTGGTTTCGTGTTGCTGTCCTGGGGGTCCCGTGGTCGTCAGGTGTGCTGGCCCTTTGATGTGACCAGGGTTCTGTGTTTTCGTCGTTTTCCTGACAGCTGGTTGTTGGAGGACAGGGGTTGTTGGCCAGTGCCAGCTCTTTCGTTTGTCGACTGTCCCCGGTTGAGAAGGTTAGTGATGGAAATGTGTTGTGTTGTGGAGTAGGAAATGAGTCTCTTGTTGTTACTGTATGCGGCGCCGTGGGTTTATGGGTCAGTGGTGCGCGTAGTGTTGTGCGGTTTTGTCTTTTTGTGTGATGGCCTTGTTTCTGTTAACGCCGTTCACTGCGTTTGCTCTCTCTCTCTCTCTCTCTCTCTCTCTCTCTCTCTCTCTCTCTCTCTCTCTCTGTCTCCCTCTCACTCTGTCTATCTCGCTTTCTCTCTGTCTCTCTGTCTCTATCTCTGTCTCTGTCTCTTTCTCCCCCCCCCCTCTCTCTCTCTCTCTCTCTCTCTCTCTCTCTCTCTCAATCGCGCGCGCGCGCGTGCGTGTGTGTTTGACCTGCGCGTTCTGTCACCATGTCCTATGGAGAAGATTTGTGATTGTTACAGTAAAAAGAAATCATGAATCATGTCATTTTGATAGCAATGAAAATTGCCGTCAGTGGAAGAAATGATAATATGACGTTCTTTAATCTAGTAAGTAAGTAGTTGTGATCATGATTCTTGCAGATGCTGCCTCGGGGGGGGGGGGGGGGGGGGGGGGGGTAACAATGGAAATCATGAGGGCTAATCGGATATAAAAAGAATATGTTTGGAAGTGAAAGTAATATGAGATCTAATGAACTGACCTAAGTTTAAATGCTGTTAACCAGTCTGTGCTACACTTCGGGTAAGAGATAGGTTATTAACTCGTTTGAGAAAAAAAAAAGCATGTGCTCTCACAGTGGGGAATCCCGAAAAGCACCCAGTGCAAAAATGCTCTTGACCATTCTTTTTGGTCGCGTAGGTGTTTGATGCCAGACTTATTCCAAGCGGTTTAAATGTTGCACATGGTATGGCTGTTGGCCACATATAACAGTCATTTCACTGGATGCATTCGTTCCTTATTTCTCCTCTTGTGTCGGCGCTATTACGTTTGTTTGATTCTAGTCACAGAGGCAGGTGCATCACACACACACACACGCGCGCACGCACGAGCGGCGCGCGCACACACACACACACACACACACACACGCGCGCATGCATGTACGCACGCACACAAGTGCATACGCGCGTGTACACATGCGCGCGCATACACTCTCTCTCTCTCTCTCTCTCTCTCTCTCTCTCTCGCACCACACGGGAAAACTGATGCTGTGATTACATAAAAAAAAGCGTGAGCTAAAAGCAATGTACTTATTTTAGAATGTAAAACACATTTTCCTTAAATGAAGAGTACACAGCAAAGTTGTCTGTCTTGATGTGTCTTTTAACTTTTGTCACTTCAGACAAAAGAAAAATCTGACTGAAACTGCGCGGTACGTCGTAAGTCAGTCTGAAAGCTTTCACGGAACGGGCCTCCGTTGCTACACAGCCGTGTGTGCAAATCAAATGTGACAGGTGTGTTCTCAAAGCGCCCCCCAAAGCAGGCTTTAGTCACCGTATGCTTTGTTTCCAAGATTACGACTGTGAGAT
>JADBJO010026959.1:15000-21923 GCA_016801955.1 Conus betulinus | reverse complement strand
GGTGCGCGTGGAGTAGACATGGTTTTTTGTGTGGTTATGGGATGTATAGATGGGATTCATTGGGTTCTGTTGCACTCGGTTATTCCTAGGAAGTTCTGTTTACCCGTGAGCCTCGTGTGGTGATATGAAAACAAAAGCTGTTGTACGTTACGTGCTTTGGTATATAAAAACAAAATATTTCAAATCCTTTCTTAGTCGAGTCTGTGTTGTCTGGTCGTTGGTCTTTGGGATTGGTTTTGTCTGTTCAAGCGGCGATCAAAACATGTAGTTTTGTCGGGGGAATGGGTTTTTTAACAGTCCGCATTGCTCTGAACCCACCTAGCTCGTGGCCTTAATTGTTCCTTTCTAATGAGAGCACACGCCGCTTGCGCCGCCTTGTACTCGTTTTGTGGCGGTTTTTGAGTCCAACGAGGGAAGCAGAAGTGTGTAAGCAGATTTCTCCCTGACCTTTGAGCAAGATCGATTGTATTGGTTTTCGCGTTACGGAGTGGCTTGACGAGAAAGAGAGGAAATGCGAGGGAAAAAAAAAATCAAAAAAAAAAGAAAAACAACCCACTGCAAGATTTTTAACTTGCTGGCATATTTGCAACATTTCACTTTGGTTTCACAGATCTTGTGATCTTCGTGCTAATGGATTTTGTGACAATTGATGATCTTGAGGCACGAGATTTTAGATCTAATGCGACGGTTTCTGTGAGGCGACTGCAGGTGGTAATCCACGACACCCACCCCACCTGTGACAACTTTTCTCGATTAAAGTTCTCGCCGTATTTAGAAAAACGTTGACAAAACGAACATCACAAGAAAAAACGAAAGTGTTTTTGTTTGTTTTGTATTTGGGGTGGACATGTTTGCTTTTAGGCCGCGCGAAGCTTTGTCAATTAAATTTTCACATTTGTAAAGAGATATTACTATGCACCTTAATATCGATTAACAGACGGACTCCATCACCAGAGCTGCGGTTCTATACCGTCCAAATATTTCTCATCTAGGGGTATAAAAAATCGAAAGTCCCACAAGCATAAATACACGTGGACCACATCTGTTTTGTGCTAGCAATAGAAAGTGAACCATCTTTCTTGAAGAATTCAGATTGCTGTCTACTCAAATGCGTTTCTCTTCGTTACCCTTCGTTTGCTTTCGTTAGTCAGAGAGGAGGGAGGAAGGGAAGGAAGGAAGAATCGGCTTTGAAAACTATGCGGAGTTTTGTTTAGGAACACAACACATCAGAATCGGTTAGTAATACGGTCCCGCCCTCTCAGAGTGAAATAATTATCCCACGGCAACATATATTCCTTTCAAAAATGTCGCAGCACGCAAACGCAGCGGCGAACACTGTGGAAAAAAAAGCGATTTTGAAACGGGTATCATTGTTGTGAATAAGTACAGAGTGTCCAGTTTAAATTCAGCGCGCCGAATCATGAAAACGGTTTTTTGTGTCGCTGGCGTGTAAAGCGTCAAACCCATGCTACCTACTACGACTGACGCACCTGCTTTCCGTGATATCACACTGCGCAGGTTTTTAACCAAAAGCCCCAATAACAAATGAATTTACTTAATATAACGAGGTGGGGGTGGGGGGTGGTGTTGAGGTGAGGGAGATATGGAACTGAATACTAAATAAATTGGAAACTAAGGGGGGAAAATGAAAAAAACAATGAATTAAGTAATAAGATCGAATTTTAGCTTCATTACTTAATTGCAAAAACAAGTAAATTACACAATGGACAAAACACACTAAACCCACACAGCACATAAATCGATCATCACTCGAGTCATCAGCATGCGAAAGAAGGCAAGATTTGGGAAGGCTGGGAAGCTGTCCTGTGGACCTCCATCACATAGCAGAATGCTTCACTGCTCCTTAACCTAACGCATTTGGTCAGATGATCAGAGAGCCTCTAAGGATTGTGCAGGTCTTTGGGATACCCGCTCCTTAGCATTTGTGCATGTCTTTATCATAGTGTGTGCTGTGTGTGAGAGAGTGGAAAATGGAAGAAAGTGGAGTGATGTGGAGAAGCGAGACGAGTAGAGAGGAGAGATGAGCGGAGAGAGAGAGGTGGCGGGTAGGGATGAAGATGGCTGCACAATGATTTGTTTTGTTTCAGTTTCATTTGCAAAGCGATGCACAGAATACTTTTCTTTAGGAGTTCTTCTTCATCCCATCGTATGTTGGGTCCACGTGGATCTCTGTACCTTGGCCTTTTTTTTTTTCTTTCAGTACAACCCACCCTGGGTTCTACATTTACCATACAACACTCGGTCACTTTAACGAAGGGATTTGGGGGGGATCTTGGCCATTATTCATTGTGCTTATTGGTTGTCTGGGCTCTCTTGATTGTTCTCGGTTTAAACTTAGATGACCTATATATTTCACTGTGAGCGAAAACCATGACAAAGAATAGGATGCACTTAGCTTCTGCTTCATTCTTTTGAAAGGATAAGTACATGGAGTGTTTTAAGAACGAGATGTGGGCCTTTCTGCAAAGCAGCACAAGACTGTTTCGGTCTTTAGCGGCCTCCACCTTGGGAACACATGGTTACAAATATTTCAGGTTTTTGACGGAGTTTGTACGATTTGTAATCCGTCCTGCGATTTTCCTTTCCTCTTTCCAGATTAGGAAGGTCTTTGAACATGAGCTGCAGTTTGGAATTTAGAGACGATCAGTGTGTAGGAATAGACAACTGCTCAACTTTTCCCTTGTGGGGCACTTCTAGACTAGCCATTTGATCAACTACCTCGTTTTGCCTCGAATGTCCACGCCTGGGCTGGGGGGACCCATGCCAAGCAACTAAAAACTGTGTTGTAATCCTCTGATTCTTCAGCGTTGGAGTAGTCGGGTTTCGACAAACCTTTTGCAGCATCTGAGTGTGACTTAAGATTATTATGGCCGGCGATGGCCTCCAAAGCACAAAGGGGGAGTCTAACAAAATGAGGAATCCTTATGTTTTGATTTTTACAGACCATTTTAAGAGGCAGCCAGGCCACCCAAGGCTGTCAGCTCAGCAGTGTAGATGGAGCTGTCAGTGGGAATGTGTTCGGTACATTCTGAGGGGGATCTTTTTGCACAAAGCAGAAACAACTCCCCCTACCTCAGACTAGAAACGTTGGGTGAAATTTCTTTGAAGGATGGAAACTTTGAACATAGTTCCAGCAAAAAGGGACATGAATGCAAAGGAACTAGTGGTAGTGGAATCTTTTACGGTGCGAGGGCGAAATCAAACCGGATGTCTGGAGTGAAGAGAAGGAAGTCCACGGAACGGAGGTCATCAAGAAAAAGTTTGATAAGTTTTATAAACTAATCAACTAATCAAAACCGTATTATCTGCTTTTTATTCAAATGGGGAAAAGCAACACGAATTCCCCAGGGGTAAAAATGGAACTGGGGTGGTCCGTCACGATATTTTCTTTTGGAACTTGGGGGTCAAAGCACAGATAGTACAGTCATATGCAGGGTTTTGAGGTTCAGAAGAGAGACTCAGGACAGTAGTTTACGGTTCAAAGGGCAAGTTTCACTGTCGACGGTTTGAGAGGGATGGTTCTCCTGCCTGCCAGCACAATACAGGCTCTCTAAAACAGGGATGGTGCGGAGGGCGCACCCAGACACAATCGATCCATACGAAGCCATACGGAAAAAAAAAAAAAAAAAAAAACAAAAAAAAAAAAAAAAAAAAAAAAAAATGAACGGCCACATGGATTAGCAGTGCACTGCAGGTTAGGTAGACAGTCAAGTTGTACACTATGTCTGATGATCACACTCACCACCCAGTCCGGCCATTACCCCGACAAACCATGCACTAAGTCTTTCTGAAACGAAGACAGGAGCATGACTACAAAGCAGAACAGTAGGACAGATTGAATTGAAAGGCTATATAATATATATATATAATATATATAATATATACATTATGCCGTCAAAGAGAGTAACTAAAAAAAAAGGAAAAACCGTTACAGAAATTTCTAGAAACTTGAGGTTCAAGTTTAACGAAAACA
The DNA here is from genome assembly GCA_016801955.1 of Conus betulinus. Taxonomy (NCBI): domain Eukaryota; kingdom Metazoa; phylum Mollusca; class Gastropoda; order Neogastropoda; family Conidae; genus Conus; species Conus betulinus. Next base: position 17,929 of record JADBJO010026959.1, on the reverse strand, counting down.
AATTATGATGATAATGACGATAAGATGATAATGACCTGATGATGGACGACCGAGACGACGACGAGGAAGGACGACGATGACGACGACGACGACGACGACCGGACGATGATGATGATGGTGATGATGATGATGATGATGATAGTGGTGGTGGTGTGTGGTGGTGGTGGTAATGATGCTGATGATGATGATGATGATTGCTGATGATGATGATGATGAGGATGATGATGACGACGACGACGACGACGCACGACGACGATGATGATGATGATGGGTGATGGTGATGATGATGATGATGATGATGACGACGACGCGACGGACGACCGACGACGACGACGACGACACAAGCTTGTCGAAGTCGCTGCTGCTTGTTGCTGCTTCTGTGCGTTGTTTTTTATGTTTGCACACCCCTTCCTTCCTTCCTTCACCTCTCTTTCTTGTCTGCTTGCTGTTTTCCCTATCACTCTATACATTCGCCCCTCAAAAATAATAGAGCCAGTGCCAAGACAGGCGTCACTCCCGTCTCTGTCGCTCCTCCCGTGTCTATCTCCACACATATCACCACCCCCTCGTTTTCCCTTTCACCTTTCATGGTCCTCCGTACGAAACATGACGACAGACAGATGAGATGGGAGTGTTTTAGGTATTTATCTGGAGTCTTTGCCCGTCATCTTGTGTGGTCACCTTTTGATCATCAGTCTCAATTTGTGATCTCAGCAAGGAGGAAACTTGCTTTACTCTCGTCTTCGGAATATCACTTTGTGAGTCTCGTTCGTTTCCTCCTTTGTTTCGGTGACTCAATACTATGCGCACTCTGCGCGCGTGCACAACACACACACAAACACACACACACACACACACACACCACACACACACGCACACACACTACGTGCGCGCGCGCGCACGCTCGCGCACGCACGCACATATCAGTACAACTTAAGTGCCCATTTTTGATAACAAACCTGATTCAGTCGTTGCCGTCTTTGGTGCTGGGGTGATGGTGTTGGGGTGGAGGGCCACGTCACTGTAAAAGCAAGACGGGTATCCCTCACAAACGCCCAAATTTATAGAAACCCAAGCACACCTTCCTGGCTTTTTGTCTTGAAAACGTTCATACTTACGCTGTGCGTCCATCCGCTGTGAAACCCACCACAAGTCCAAGGAAAAGAAAAACCTATTCTCCCGAAAACCCAGGAGACTAAGTTTTTGTCCTGGGTACTCAGCCAATAATACTCGACAATCCAACTAAAAAGAGCAGATTTGACCATTCAAGATTGTAAAGGAAATCAGTCTAAGACATGAATAAATAATAGTTATACGCGGGATCTGTTGTTGGCCAAGAGGCTTTTAAAAGGTGTGGACCCATTAGTCGCCCCACGGTAATCCAAACACTGTTGTTCACATACGTCACCATCACACACGGGACCATGTTTTTGTCGCCCTTTGTCACCCCTCCTTGACATACAGGGAGATGTTGTTGATTAATCACACTTCGCTTGTCGGTGTCGGTGTGCGTGTGTGTTGTGTGTGTGGTGTGTGGTGTGTGTGGGTGTGTGTGTCGTGTGTTGGTGTTCCCCCCCCCCCTCTCTCTCTCTCTCTCTCTCGCGCGCGCCGCGCGCTCGCGCGCACACATGACTGACTGAGTCTGAAAACCAATTTATTGTCAGTATTTTAACTCAAAGTTGTAGCTGACAACCATCTCTAACACACACACACACACGCGCGCGGCGCTGCCGGCCGCGCGCGCACACACACCACAACCACACACACACGCACACACGCATCCTACGCCACACACACAACACGCACCGCAGCACGCACGCACGCACGCACGCCGAGCACGCACACATTACGAACGTCACCACCGCACGAGGGACTGAAACGATCATCACAGGTACATACTCACATATTTATGTATGCATGGGGAGAGCGCAAACCACTGCAACATCTCTCTCTCTCTCTCTCTCGTCTTCTCTCTCTCATCTCTCTCTCTCCTCACGTGGTCGTTTATTATAGTCACTCATCCTGTTGTCGCCTGACACGCCAGGCCCAGAGAAAGATAACAAGAAACGAACGAAGTCCGCCAGAGACTAACAAAACTGTAGGAGAAGCGTGAAAAAGGACGGACGGAAAGTGAAGGGAGGGAGTTGGGGGGAGAGAGGAGAGAAGGGCGATGGGGGGGGGCTGCGACGACGCATGTGGGGAAGGAGTGAAGTGTTTGTGGTTGGAGGGGAACTGAGGACAGGACAATGAACTGGAGCAGCCGGAGAAGTGCTTAAACATCACCACTTAGTCAAACGATCTGTGAGACGTCCGTGAAGGCGAAAGGAGGAGGATGTAGTAGAATAGGCCCTACCTCTGGACGTTTTCACAATGTCTGTCTCTCTGAATTAAGTTTGGGTGGGTTTTTTTGTTGTTGTTGTTGGTTTTTTTTTTTTTTTTTTTTTTTATGTTCCATTTTCACTGAAATAGGCCCTAATTTATGATTAGCTCAGGGCGCGTTCGAATATGTTATCGTTTTCCATTCACACACCACACAACACACCCACACCGCGCTGCGCGCGCCGCGCAAACACCAACATAAACTGGTACATACTCACAAATATGGCACCGCGGGTAGAGCTTGTTCTTTGTTTCGAACAAGGTTTTGGATGCAGATGTAAAAACGTTACCATTATGGCTACAAAACTCTGAACAGCAACAAAGTTTCTGATTAACCCGCTTCTAGATACAGTAATAATCTGGGTGCTAGAAGGTTAAAGCTGGACGTTCACGGTTTATTGCCACAAGGAACTATAGACACCAATCAAAATTCCATAACACTATGGAACTGCCATATTACAGTTCCAGACCCTACTCTTTGGTGTACCCGTCCAAAAAATGTTTTGAATACAACACTCGATGCTCTCCTAACGTCGGTGTGTTGGACTGT
>JADBJO010026959.1:5000-10000 GCA_016801955.1 Conus betulinus | reverse complement strand
GGACAGACGATGACGGACTGTAAAGTTGCTTTGTCAGAGAGGAAGAGGAACGAGGGGGTTGATGGAGGGATGTTTTGATGGAGAGTGATGACCGACTGTTGTTAAAGTGTGTCAGAGGAGAGGGACGAATGGACGGTGGTAATTATGTGGTGAGAGTGGAATGAGGAGTGTGGAAGGGAATGTTGTAGATGGAGCGCTGCCGACTGTAAAGTTGTGTCAGAAGAAGGCGGAAACAAAAAACACAGCGTCCTACATGCATAAGAAGTCTGGAGGGTTCGTATGGTGACAGTCGAAGGTGGGTGGAATGAAAAAGACTTCTTTGTGGTGAAGACGGACGATTGGGTAGTGCGGAAGTGGAGTACATAAACTACATACATACCAACATACACCAACACACACCGCGGCAGGACGCAGACAGGTTGAACAGCTGATCACAATTCGATATGTGTGATAATGTGTGTGGGGGGGGGGGGGGGGGGGGCGCACGCGGCGTGCGAGTGGGGGTATAAATATGTGTGTGGTGTGTGTGTGTGTGTGTTGTGTGGTGTGGTGTGTGTGTTGTGTGTAAAGTGTGGTGCGTGCGTCGTGTGCGAGGAGTGTGGTGTGGTGATCGTGGACTGTGTGGTGGAGTGTGTGTTGTGGGTTGTGTGTGTGTGTGTTCGTGAGTTAGTTCAGTACAAACCTTAGAGTTATCTGACAATAAATGGTTTCAGTCAGTGCAGTGTGTGTGTGTGTTGTAAAGTGTGTGTCGTGTAGTGTGTGTGTGTGTGTGTGTGTGTGTGTGTGCATGGTAGCACCCTACTCTGTCTGTCTGTCTGTTCTGCGGGATGTTTTGATGGAGCGCTGCCGACTGTAAAGTGTCTGTCAATCTCAGCGTTTAACTCGATACGGAGTGGAGAGACGGATTACAAGAGGAGCCTGAGGTCCGACTGTTAAAGTTGTGAGTGGAGCCGAGGAGGCGGGGAGGGCTATTGTTTTGATTGGAGCGCTGCAGACTGTAAAGTTAATTGTCAGAAAGAGACGGAAACAAAAACCACAGCCGTCTGACGAATGCAAAGAAGTTCGCGGGTACGTATGCACGTGACAGTCGGCACAACACTGGTGTGGAAAAAGAAAAATGACATGGTCATTTGTGGTTGATGGCTTTTTTGTGGGAGGCGGAAGTGGACACACAACCCAACATAGTAATTACAACATACATACACACAACACACACACACACCCGCGGCAGACCACACAAGACAGGTGTTGTTTGTTTTGAACAGCCTGAATTCACACTTGATATGGGTGTGTGTGGGTGAGGGGAGGGGGGAGGGGGCGGGGGAGGGGGGGGGGGGGGAGGGGGGGCGGAGGACGCGCCCGAGGGCCCCGGTTGGCGACCCCCACCCCCGGGGGCAAACACGGCGCCACACACGTGCTGACATACACATGGTTGTATTACACCTATGATGTGTGTTGGTGTGTGTTGTGTCACCACACGTCACTGTGCCAAACTGTGTCGGTGTGCCACCTATGTGCATTGTGCGTGCTACTACACAGTGGTTGTGTGTATTGTAGTGCTGTGCGTGGTGCGCAGGGAGGTGTCTTTTCTATCTCATGTGTGTATGTCTGTGTGTGTCTGTCTCGTTCGTGGTGTGCATGCTGTGTGTGAGTTATGCTGAGGTAGTCAGTACAAACCTTGGTTACATCTGACAATAAAATTGGTTTAAGAGGAGAGAAGTGCAAGTGTGTGATGTGGGGTGCGTGTGTGGTGTCTGGTGTCGTGTGCTGCAACGCGTGTGTGGCGTGTGCTGTGTGGGTGCGAGGTCGAGCACGGCGATCTGTCTCGTAAAGTCTGTTCTGTATCTGCCTGCTATCTTCTCTCCTCTCTCGATCTCTTATCTCTCTCCTCTTCTCAAGTTTAAGAATCAGACGAGAAGAACACATTACCAGAAGCAGCCTGAAATGTGCCCGTGAGGGAACGCTGGCGATTTTAAACGATTTCTCGATACATAGAAAAGAAACGGAAAGAGAGAATTGAAATTTGCTGTAAGATTGAAGGGAAAGGGTGGAAAGTAGTACAATGCACAGAGAACAGTACACAACCCACACACACACACACACCAAACACAACAACACACACACACACACCGCACACACCACACACGCACACACACAAAACACACAACACACAAAACACACACATAGGAACACACACAACACACACACACACAACCACACACCCACCAACACACACACACACACACACACATCACAAGAGAGACAGAGGTAGAGACAGAAGAGAGAGGGAGGAGAGAGGAGAGAGGTAGGACGGAGAGAGGAAGTTGATTGAGACGAGAGACTACCGGCAGCAGAGAGATGGCGTGATCAGACGAATTTCACAAGCACACAGAACACAAACCGACACCAACAACGCCGCAACAAGGACACACGACAACAGGGATGACACACAATAACAAACACACAAACACACACCACACACACAAACACACGACACAGGACACACAGGACCTATGTGCTCGTGCGTGCACGTACAACATGTCCAAAAAGCATACCGGGATGCTCTCAGCCTCTCTACTATCTCTATCTTCTATCTCTCTCTCGCTCTTCTCTCTCTCTCTCTCGCGCGCGCGCGCGCGTGAAACACACCACCACACACAACATCAGAGAAAAAACAGTGGACCAGAAGAGGGAGAGGGGGGAGAGAGGCGAGAGAGAAATCACTTAACACCCCCTACACAAACGCTAGCCGCGCAACAGCTTGCATGCATAATACCGAAGCGAGAGGAGAACCATGGCATGAATGTATGATGGTGGGAACGATAGGGAGAGGATTGAAAAAAAATAAAAAGGAATCACACCTGAGAAGAAGAAGAGGAAGAAGAAAGAAAGAGAAAGAAGAAAAAGAAGAAGAGAGAAAGAATAGGGAGGGAGGAAGGAGGAGGAGGATTTCCCAGGCGGATGGGCAGTGATGCGAGCAAACTACCAGCGTTTCTGGAGGCTGGGGATAAACTCCTGTGCATTCCTATGCCGATACCATTTATTAAAGTCATTGAGTTTATAGGCGATCCCCTGCCTGTAGGAGCACAACAGAACGAGCCAAAAAAAGCCAAAAGCTTCGGTAATCTATTAAGCGGGGGGAAAAACCCCCCCCGGGGGGGGACGGGGGTGGAAGGTTTTTTAATAGAAAGTTATTTATTACATCTCTCAAAAGACAACCGTAGTGGAAAAAGATGGAAAAAAAAAAAAAAAAAAAGAAAAAAAAAACCAGTAAACAGGTGTTGTTGTTTTGTTTTTTTTTAAATCGCTGCACTAAACGACTCATGTTAAACAGGAAATGTTATCGCGCCCCCTTTTGGACAAACAAAAACTACCCACACGTGTCCTGCACGTGACGACCATGCACTTTGTATTCCTTGCGCCCCTTTTCTCTGCGATTTTCTTTCTAAGAAAAGAAACCTTGCGCACTTGAGATGAGAAAAAAAAAAACAAACCAAAAATACGAAACAAAGAACACGAAAAATTGTTTGGTCAATAACAACAGAGACCATCCTCACTTTTCTCCATCAATTTTACATTATCAATGGGCTCCTTTTAATTTCGACCTTCGACCGACTCTTAAACCCTCTCTCTGACTCGGTCAACTTGGTCTCTGACAACAATGTCTGGAAAAATGCAATGCAAGAATACTATCAAAGTAGTTGTAAGCGCCTGACTCGATCCTAAGACATAGAACAGGGTTACAGTATACCGAAACAGTTTTTTTCAGGATGCGTGTTGTCCAATGATGTGCTAGCTGATGAGGATGGAGATGACATTTCTTCTTATGTTGGATGACGTTACTGCTGTCTCTTCTACTCTCTGAGCTTCGAAAGGCCTCTGGAATTACGATAAGCCGCTCATGCAGTGGGTATACAGTCGTGCTTTGTTGACTGTATCCGGTTGGTGGTCTGTTTCACTCTAGAAAGTCAACCTATACCTTCTAGCGTTCTCAGGGCTCACTGCTGGGGTCTGTATTGTTCGGTCTCTGTGCATTGCATCCCAGTCCAAGATGACTAGTCAACACGCACACTGCACCCAAATTCAGCAGGCGTGTGACACATCAGACATCAACTCACTCATACAGACATCCCAAGAATGAGCATTGGCCATCAGAGCATGGGGGACACAGCACACTTTAAAGCTGAACGATGATTAAAACTCGCACTTATCTGTAGTTCTGTTTACCGGCACATTCTTTGCCTTCATTCATTGTAGTAGGCTGTAGAGACGTACTTTCAAGCAGTGCAAGAAACCTTGGTTTCTCTTCGTGGGATTCCTCTCTTCTGTGAAAACAGCAAGTCATGAAAAATCTCTCTTTATGTCACTGTGAGTTTAGAGGAAAGTATGTGTGTGGGTGTGTGTGGGTGTGTGTATGTGGGTGTGTGTGTGTGTGCGTGCGTTGCGTGCGTGCGTGCGTGCGTGCGTGCGTGCGTGCGTGCGGTGCGTGAGTGCGTGGTGGTGCGTGCGGTGGTGTGCGTGCGTGCGTGTGTGTGTCGTGTGGTGTGTGTGTGTGTGTGTGTGTGCAGTGTGTGTGCGCGTGCGCACGTGTGTGTGTGTGTTGTGGGTGTGGGTGGTGTGTGCAGTGTTTGGGGTGGGGGGGGGGGGCAGGGTGGAGGGTGTGTGTGGGTGTGGGGGGTGGGGGGGGGCGTGGGGGGCAGTCAGTGTTGTACAGGTCAGTTTCAATCTGAAAAAAAAAATCTAATATCAAACTAATTACAGGATTGAGACATCGATAAGAGACATTTTGCATTTTCAAGTTGTTTTAGACCATTTTACAACCTGTATGTAAGTGCTCAGGAGGAGCACATTTATCAAAACTGTATTAACAACATACATTCTCCCCCCCCCCCCCCCACCCCCCCCCCCCCCCCCCCCCTCTCTCTCTCTAGTCCCTCCCCCTCTCTCTCTCCTCTCCCCCCCCCTAACACCCACCTCCCCAACACCCCCCCCCCCCCCCC
>JADBJO010026958.1:15000-21925 GCA_016801955.1 Conus betulinus | reverse complement strand
AGTAGTAGTTTGAAATGTGTAGTAACAGTAGTAATAGTAGTTTGAAATGAGTAGTAGTAGTGGTAGTTGTAGCAGTAGTAGCAGTAGCAGCAGCAGTAATAGTAGTAGTAGTAGTAGTTTTAAATGTGTCGTAGTAGTAAGTAGTAGTAGTAGTAGTAGTAGTAGTAGTAGTAGTACTAGTAGTAGTAGTGGTGGTGGTGGTGGTGGCGGTGGTGGTGGATCAGCGACCGCCGATCAGCGTGCACTGTCAGGGGGCTGGTACTCTGCCGCTGACCATATGGGCACATGAATAAGCGCTTGTTGGGGGGCTGGGCCGCCTATCCCTTGGAGAACAAACGGGGCTTGTCTGGACATAGGTCGGGGGCCAGCCTTTGAGTTGGGGATCACAGAGGAGGTCGACCCTCCGAAGAGCTGGCGTGTTTGTGTTGGCCGTTTGGAGAGATCGTGTCAGCCCGACTGTCAAAGGGGCAGGCAATCCTAGACGCTCTTTGACCCTCCCTGGTCCGTGGGTTAGAGTTATCTCCCCTGTCCCGTATTTCCGCCTTTCTCGCCCCATGGGTCTTGGTGCCGTGGTCAACACGCAGTGGGGATCCCGGGTTGGGGGGTTTGGAGTAGGGGTCTGGAACGGTCATTGACTGTCCCTAATTAAGACTAGGGTAGAACTTCTCCCGTTTATCCTCCCCAGTTAACTCCATGTGGTCGGATGCCAGTGCCTTCCTTAAAATCTGACGGGGGTGATTAGCCTGGTGGCTTTCACTTAGAGCTACATACGAGATATGTGTGCCTGTGTGAGTAAGGGGGGGGGGGGGGGGGGGGGGGTGTTGGTTGGTTGAGACAGGGTATTGGACAGAGATGTGCTGGCCAATGGAGCTACTATGTATGAAGCTGAGGGGGTGTGTCCCCCGAGTGTGTGTGATATATGACATGTTTTAAGTTAGCGAGAAGGGAAGACAACTGCGCTCTCGTTCACCGCTCTCAAGCAAGGTACAACACCAAGGAGAGGCCTGAGACTCAGGAGAAGTGTGAACTCTCTGTGGACTCACGAGGAGACCACGAGAGCGAGACCCATAGTGCAGAATCGCAGCAGCTCTCTGAGACAGGGAACAGAGGTGTCTGTGACTGTGACGAGATCGACGGGGGGAAAAGGCCAACCCCCAAATCTCGTGAAGGTTTGGGTCTGCCCTACTGCAGTGTTTGTCTGGGACATGCAACCAGTAGGGATTTTGGAGACTGTCACCAAGCGTTCCTAGATTCCCGTCGTCCGTGTGACTTCCGTGAATCTCCGGTGAGGGAACTTTGGGTGTCAGGTGTGAGAGAGGAGTCGGCGGCAGTGCCCTGAGATTCCTGTGCGTGACACACTCCCAGTCAGGTGTGACCCACGGTGAAGTGTCGGTGTGTCGGCAGTACATAGGAGACCCCCACAGGACGGTCCAGTGGGCGGAGTGACCCAGAGACTTGGGCAAAGTCTAATAGGCCCAGTGTACTGCCGAGGCTCCAGCGAGGAGCCGAAGAGGGGGACATCCCTGGCGGACGTCCGGCGCCGACGACAACCTGAGTGGGGGGCGAAGTGCGCCCCGACGGGAAACCGGCAGCCGGCTGAGACTCCAGGGACCAACAAGTGGGTAGGGGTAGGCCAGCAGAAACTTGGAGGTCAACCCCTCGCCTTCATCCTCAGGTGTGAGGGTGTAAAGTCCGTGCCAGCAAGGACAACGCGACGACAGTAAGCGGCAGAAGTGGGGACGGCGCCCCCACAGACATTGAGAACTGTGTGAGCCTAGCCGAGTTCGAGTGTGTGTGTGTGTGTGTGTGTGTGTGTGTGTGTGTGTGTGTGTGTGTGTGTGTGTGTGTGAGACCACCCCCCTCCCCCCTCCGAAACCTAAGGTGAGGCAAATATTCTCTATGTCTTGCTATGATATTTGTTGATTGTGTGTGGGTGTGGGGGGCGTTCATCCATTTCTTTTCGTATTTTGATTTTTTGGGGGATAAATGGTAGGACTTACTATATACTTTCGGAGCTAGTGGGAAGAACCAAGGTGGGGGCTCGGAGCTAATTATCAAATTGATTGAAGAATAAGTTTTCTTTTCTTGATTGAATAAAATGTTGTTAATTGATCCCATAAAGTGTTTCATTAAATTGCAGAAATTGTTCCTTGGTTTTCCCACATGTTATGGGTGGAGAGCGTGCGTTACGAGGAGCGCGAGTGATGCTTATAGAATATTAATATAATCTACCAGCTAAAGCATCCACACGTCTACCCCGCCCATAACACTGGGGTAGCAGTCAGTGTTATCCAATACCTTTACACACGGGCAGCGTTAGTTGTGACTGGGGTAGCAGTCAGTGTTATCCAATACCTTACACACGGGCAGCGTTAGTTGTGACTGGGGTAGCAGTCAGTGTTATCCAATACCTTTACACACGGGCAGCGTTAGTTGTGACTGGGGTAGCAGTCAGTGTTGACAATACCTTTACACACGGGCAGTGTGAGTTGTGACAGGGATAGCAGTCAGTGCTATCCAATACCTTTACACACGGGCAGTGTTAGTTGTGACAAGGTAGCAGTCAGTGTTGACAATACCTTTACACACGGGCAGTGTTAGTTGTGACAGGGATAGCAGTCAGTGCTATCCAATACCTTTACACACGGGCAGTGTTAGTTGCGACAAGGGTAGCAGTCAGTGTTGACAATACCTTTACACACGGGCAGCGTTCCAATGAGGTTGCCGTCCTTCCCACAAGCCAGCGCCAGCTGTCCTTCCGTCAGCACAAAAGCCTTCCCGGCACGCATACTGCACCACTGCTCCACGTGCCACGGACTGTTGACCTTGGGGGCTGACCAGTGTCACGTCATTCGCACCCGTTGGTATCTCACACTGAGGTGCTGTGTACAGAGCATGTCAAAACTGGGAATGGAATGTGAATGTGATTGTGATTTGTCTAACAACTGCATACTGTTTACTTTAAATTGACTCAGGCATCTACCGAGCTAGGAGTCACTTATAAGCCATTTTAATATTCTCTACTTGTTCTAGGGGTCACATCCTATTTGCCTAAATTGTAAACATGAAAATGAAATGAAACTGACGTCGCGTGTTCCTGGCCTGTATAATGTCAGCAAACTCACACAGCGCAGACATTTCATGTTAACAATTTCGACATCAGCCTGTCAAAAAGCAAAAAAAAAAAGGCTGACCAAAATAATTTCTGTTTTTGTGATGCTGTGTTTATCATTTGAAGTGTGATAGCATGTTTTTTTTTTTACTGTTCTTATTATTACGAATGAAGAGCTGATGATAGTGAATGTATCGTAATGATTTACACTCCACACATGTTCATAGTCGTTTTATGATTATGTTGAAATCTCTCACTCAGCTGATTGTGGTGGTTTACAAAATTTCAATTGTGATATTTAGCTGTGGATTTTTACCACCCAGATCCGAATCCATAATCATTGGAAGATCAAATTTGACGTTCCTTACTGCTTCAATGCCTTATTCACGTTTCTGTTACTGAATTTTCTTTTTTCAACCTAGACTTCAACATGCTAGTACCTGTTCGGGCATTCGAAAGTACATTAATCGACGCTAAAACAATCCAGTGAGGATTTATTACACATTTATATATGAAAATGAAATCGGTTTTCAGTGTTTTCGATTTCCAGAGAGAAAATAGACCGGGTGTCAACTATTCGTCCTCATGTACGTTCATTCATGACACTGGAGAAGGATGATTTCCCTGACCGAATTTGCGACTCTGCTATTAAATGTAATTGCTTAATACCAGGACTGGGTGTGACAACTGCTCCACTCTCTGCAAATGGAAGATATCAGTATCTGCATACACATTCATGCACTCCTGCGCACACAGAACACACACACACACACACACACACACACACACACTCACACTCACACACACACACACACACACACTCACTGCCATCAGGCTGACAGAGTCCACAGGAGAAGGGACACATCATCTGGTGGGCAAAAGCTGCGTGCTGTGTGCAGGTGTCAGGCAGTGTCAGTAGTACAGACCCACAGTCCCTGTGACGGTCAGCGCAAAGCGTCCGCTCTGAGGAAAGGGAGATAAATTTTATTTCAAGGAAACGGTATGTTAGTCCTTTTGCTTAATAATATTCAGTCATGTAGAAACAGTCAAAACAGATGTTATTCTAGCTCTTTTTTCTACGTGGAGAAACATAAATTTTATCATGTATGTAATTGCAAGCAGGTATCACCTATCCTGTTTGCCTCCGTTTCTGGAGATGTGACGACAGTGTGAATGAACATTGCAAGAATAGTGTTACACGTGATGAGGGGATACTGACTGTTGCCTCCATCCGAGTTTATATCAGAAACAGTTTTCAAGTGAACCGAATTTCATTGCACTATTTCAATTATTTTCATTTTGTGCTTGTGATGCACAGTGGTCTTCCATCACTTTTTTCTTTTTTATTTGTTTACAGAAAATAGTCATGAGTGTTTCTTTTTTTTCAGTTTTGCACTTCCCCTACACCCTATCTTTTTAGTATTAGTGTGTGTGTGTGTGTGTGTGTGTGTGTGTGTGTGTGTGTGTGTATGTATGTGTGTGTGTGTGTGTGTGTGTGTGTGTGTGTGTGCGCGCGCGCGCGCGTGCGCACATACCCCTAATACCTGCACTCTCTTCAGCTTCCGTTACATTTCAGGTATGACTGATGGTATCAATAATATTCACTTCATTTTGCTTGTAGTAAGCCCTATGTAAAATCTCAAGAACATGTCGTGTTCATACTGTGATATGTCTGAAATGAAAACAGTGCCCTCGTTGCATGGGAAAAGAAGTGCTGGCTTAAGCAGCAAAAGCTGTTCTGGAATACACCAAACGAAATGGAAGCCATGAATCACAGGGAATATCTTGGAGATGTCGAACAAAGGAAGAAGCCTAAAACTGCCCAAGAAGGCTGACAGGAAAGTATACCACTACAAAACAAAGGTCAATGAAGTAGAGAATACAAAAAGAATGGCTATAGGCAAACTGCTGCCTGACAACGCTAAAAACCATATTCAACGTGGTCAGTGCAATTCAGGACAAAGGCGATCACACACGGGAAGGAAACTGAAAGGTGAACTAAATATTGTTCTGAACGTCTACGACAAACTGGAAACCTAGCTGTCCTAACAGTCCAGGATTTATCAAATAATGGATGATGACTTTTCTGTACATTATGCACATGCAATGATTTGAACAGTGATTTGTGAGCATTCAGGTGGTGATTTGAACAGGTATGTCTGTGAGCATTCAGGTGGTGATTTGAACAGGTGTGTCTGTGAGCATTCAGGTGGTGATTTGAACAGGTGTGTCTGTGAGCATTCAGGTGGTGTGGCAACCTTGGTTCTGCTGTGCTCTTGGGGATCTTGGGAGCCAGGACTTCCACAAAAAACTGTAGAGATCATATCTTACCTGACAGACTGTATTTGCAGACAAACGGATATCTGCTGTCACAATCGATATCGTTCCAGGATACGTTGAAATAGTCAGTGTATGCCTCCACACAGTCCTGATTACCGTAATTATTTGGCGTGTTGTCTGAAATCAAAGTGATTAGCATCTTAACCAAAGGAAAAAGTAAATCAAATTTTCAAGCACGCTATTTATAGCAACCTATAACTCGTGAATAGCGAAACAGGAATTTGCAAAAACACGCGTCCATAAAGTGCACGAGAGAACCGACAGTAAATTGCCTCCTGCGTATCTCTCACACACACGTGCAACTGTTGTGAAGCAATCTCAATAATCCAGGCTTCTTATAAAAAAAAAAAAAAAAAGCCGAACAGCAAACAAACTGATTTAACTCGTAAATCACGCCAAAAGCTTCCAAGCAGTGTGCTAAATTGAGTGAACAATCCTTTTCATCTATATTGGAAAAGATTTTAAAAAATCGTGTTGCTTTTGCGTCTTCAAATAAAAAAAAACCTAAACTGAAAATCCACTCTGCTAACAGCAAAACTTCTATGTGGTCAACGTTCTTTTATCTATGTCTAATCTATTACTCGTCGATGCTGTCCCTGGCGTAAGTTTAGAAGCAAAAAAAAAAAAAATCCAAATGAAACATCGGGTGGCTGACATGCCCAAACATCAGTGACTAATAAGAATGCAATGTGCAAGCTACACCTTCAGGGGCTCCAGCTGAATGGCTCTGCAGCTACGTGATCCTGCCACTGGATATTGTCCTTCCACAGCCGCGGTATTAAGGGTCGCCATGGATATTTTACCTTTTCCTTAAAAACAAAGAACCTCATAGCAAAACCGATGGTATATCCCAACAGCTATCACTTTCGCCTTTTCTATGGAAAAATTCATACCCTGAAGCACCAACACTATGACACTTACTTGGATCCCAGTTGAACCAGTCCACCAGAGAGCCGTCCTCCCAGCGAAACTCGTCTTCCACTTCTTTGTCAGTGGCACCAATCCACATAGAAAGGAGGTGGGAGCCTGTGCAAATGGTAGGTTTGTTATAAAAACCAAAAAAAAAAAAAAAAAAAAAAAAAAAAAAACACGTCCATTATGCTTCATGCATTGTGGGAGCCTGCCACGGTGATAATAAATAAAACTCTCTCTCTCTCTGTCTTTGTCTCTCTTCTCTCTCCCTCCCCCCCCCTCTCTCTCTCTTCTCTCTCTCTCCCTCTCAAAGGCTAGCACTTTATCCTCCTCTTTGTCTCTTTTTCTCTAAAGTTGACAGCCATGGCTGACCGACTGTCCACTAAACAGCGCGGGAGTCAGCCTTCTGGCGTCAGAGTGCAGTTTCTAGTATTGAACTTGTTTTTCTTACGATTGTTCCTCACACACACAAAAATGTTATGCAACAGATATTTCCGCATACAGTGATGCTTTTTTCAGCCTCCATAGAACAGTACCGACCCGTTTCTTTCTGCAATGGTC
>JADBJO010026958.1:2500-10000 GCA_016801955.1 Conus betulinus | reverse complement strand
TAGTATTTTGAGACTTAATGATGCCCGCTTGTTGAGACAGGTCTGTTGTCAAGCAGTTGGTAAAAATCCTCACCATTCTGTGACGAACATCATATGACAGTGTAGCCCGATATATGATTGGTCGTCTCCTAAATCGTTTACATTAACTGACTCTGACGTAGCTGAGGTAGACTTCATAAGTTCCACATATTCATCATAGGCTCACAATTTAAAAACATTGGCTTAAAATCCATAACAACTCAGTTTCACAGGCTTATATTGAGGAGAGAGAGAGAGAGAGAGAGAGAGAGAGAGAGAGAGAGAGAGCGGGAAAATTTGATACCCAGTGGCCCTGCTGTACAACACTGGGGCTGGGGAGGGATGACGCTGCTACGAAACGGTAGGTATACTTTACACAAGAGCAGGTGCAGATAAATGACAGAGCCGTTTTGTTCTAGATGATAACTCATGTTACCTCAGATTGTGACCTCAACACAAGCTTCTTCCTTCTGCTGACTGCATAAAACACAGCTATGGTTAAATTATGTCTATCGGTTATATCTGTTCCTATAAGATAGAAAAGGAAACAGAAGTCTAGCCGATTCCTTTAGAATTTTGTGTGAAATCTTCGAAGACACACATTGCTCATCCTCAACTTTGTCTCGGAAAAACAGACAGACCGTATACTGTCTTAACGTGATGAAATTGTACGCATTATCAATAAAAACTGAGGACACTGAATCTTACCTGCTGAACTGCTGAACGAAAGCAATGTATATCGTTGTTCAAAACCTTATCTTAAAAGTTCTTTACGTGTCAAGTCTTTCATGGTTCCTGTATTGTGTCAGTCCATTCTTGAACGAACATATCAAGAAGCCTTAGACTGAAAGCACCTGAAATATTTTACATTTCTTACACCGTGTTCGGATCAAACAATATGAAATCCACTTATATGCATGCCATTTCTCTGGTTTTTAATTTGTTTCGTTTTTCATCGAGCGCTGCTCTGCAGGAAAATCGAATTCAATTACATTTGATACGCTTTTCGAGGTTCCATTTCATACCATATCCATTCATAACATTCTAAACAGTACATTTAGCACGCATCATACGATTCACATACAGCAGATCTTTGGCAAGGTCTCCATTGTTATTTTAAAGGATATTCTCAAAAGAATGTCAAGGAATATTTGCATACTAACATGTCGGCCGACCAATTTTCCAAGTGATCCAATATGTTTACATCCAACATATCGGACATTTACTAAACTACTGGCTGGACGTTAATATACAGTTGCTGTCATTTCTTTTTATTTTTGAAAGATTCTGTTGAGCTGAAGGACCGGCTTCTTTTTCGTTGATAGGTGCAGAGACAGAGAGAGAGAGAGAGAGAGAGAGAGAGAGAGAGAGAGAGAGAGTACCTTTCACTGGAGCGGCTGGAGGTTTCAATCCACAGGAGGCAGCACAACCAGCTTTAAGGATGCCCTCTCTGCTTTTCTGACACACACTGCGCGAACATTTTGGGTCAAAGTCATATATTCTTTCTGGAAAAGAAACGACACAGAACATTTTTTCTCACTTCTTTATGTGTTTTTTTTTTTCTCTTATTTTAGCCCCCCCCCCCTTCCCCCCTCACGAAAGCAACTGTTCTTTATAACTTAATTTTGAAATTATTTTGACCTCTACCGTCATGTCCGCACTGATATCTCAAAAATAAAAATATGTAAGATAATAATACATATTATATAAGTTTCGACTGTTTAACAAAATCAGCTTTATAGGAAATCTCCAGAAACTGCGCTCTCACTTTGTCTGGAATGGAAAACAAAAAATTAGAGAGAAGACTCTATCAAAACAACGAAACAGGGTGGACTAAATACACCTGACATAATGAAAAATATATGTGCTTTGAAACTGTCATGGATTAGAAAATTAAAAACCACAAACCATAAATGGAAATGTACAGCAACAGAAATATACCCGATTCTTTCGTTTTTATAATACTACGGAAAAGCTTTCGATTTTAAGCATAAAAACATGAGCACTTTTTGGAAAAATGTACTGAAAGCATATAAGTGATTCCATTTTAATGTAAAACCCCAAAACTTGGAATGAATTACTTTCTGAACTGATTTTCTGCAACGAAAATGTAAAAACAGGTAATGTAGTAATTAAATACAATATACTGATAAGAAAAGGAGTGTACGCCCATAAAACATTTTCTCAAGACAAATGGAGAATTTATGACATTTGAGGAATTTTCAGCAAATCATGCATGTACTATTGATTTTGTCATATTTAATGGTATTATACCGGCAATTAAAGAATAAATAAGAATAAGTGGAATAAAACGAAATACGGACAATAACAGAGTTTTGGAGATACTAAATGCATTAAGAAAAATTCATAAGGTATCAAAAGGATCGAAACTACTGTATGATATTTTAACACAAGACAATGTCAAACCTAATTTTTTTTTTTAAATGGACACAAAAATTAAATGTTGACATTCCTTCAAAAGAGGTGTTCCCTAAAATACATAAAACTAAAGATATTAGATCAAAGTGGCTACAGACTAGAATTGTCCACAGAATTATTGCGCCAAATGTTATTTTAATTGCAATGGGGGTATCCACTACGGCAAACTGTTTGCTGTGCAATGAAGCAAGAGACTACTGAACATTATTTCTGGAGTTGTAAATATGTTAGATGTTTTTGGACCTCTTTGTTAAAATATTTCAACGAAAAATGTGAAAATGTTTAGGATTTAAAGATTTCATGTGAACTGGTACTTTTTCATTGGAAAACCATATCAATACAGATAGTATTTTCGACTTTATTATGATGTTTGCCAAACAGTATAACTACCTTTCATAAACAGCTGAATAAACGACACAAGAAAGAACAATATAACGCGAACATCAATGGTAAAGTGTCTAGGCTTACTACAGAACGGAACTTTTATACATCTTTACTTGTCACTGTATAATGGAGACATATGTCCAGTCATCTATCATAAGAGTAAGCCAAAATGTTTTTATACTCCATGCCCATTAGCACATACGTTTTTGCCAATTCTTTCTTGCTTTCTTTTTGTCGAACATGATAGTCATGTGTTCTTGTCATTGCTGTAGGTACTGTTGTAATTATTGTGATGCTGCTGTTAGTGTTATTATTACTGTTGATGTTGTTGTTATGTTCATAGTTATGGTAATCTTAGATTCTGCCCCTCCGTTTATGCTTCCTTTCCCCTTTTTCCACCTCCACCCACTGCATCTCCCCCTCTCCCCTTTCTTCTTCATTTATGTGTGTGTTGTAGTTTGCTTTTCAAAACATGCAATAAATGTTTATCACAAAAGAAAAAGAATCGGCATTCATTCTAATCTAACTGAATTTGTTGAGTCAAGTTTAGCAATGCGGTATTAGTGTATGTTGACAAAGTAGGCATCATTGTAAACTAACTTAATTCTTAGAGTCAATTTTCTCACTGCGGCGTAAGTGTTTGTTGACATGTCTATATATGCTTTTCCAAGTCTATGAATTAGTGACAACACATGCACAAGAATGAAACAAAAAGAGTGAATACGCCAACAGAAGGGAAGAAGGTTCCAGGGCGAAGAATTTGCAAATACCATTTCTGTGCATCATTTGAATCATTAGTCAAGTGTTGCATGCCAGGTTAATATTGGTCAAAGCATTACCATAGCTCTCTCTCTGTCTCTCTCTGTGCATGCGTGCATGCGTGCGTGCGCGCGCGCGCGCGCGCGTGTGTGTGTATGTGTGTGTGTGTGTGTGTGTGTGTGTGTGTGTGTGTGTGTGTGCATTCTTTTTACAAGGAAAAAAAAGTAGAATTCTGTTTCCATCATATTATAGTGATGTACTTGAGAGAGAGAGAGAGAGAGAGAGAGAGAGAGAGAGAGAGAGAGAGAGAGAGACTCACACACCGAATTAATCATATACCTGTGTTGCACACATCGCAGAAGTCCCGACTACAGTCAGTGTCTGTGTAGCACCAAGGCATGGCCGTGTCATCAGGATTACGGCAATAGTTGTTCTCCAGACCGGACCCAAAGTCTCTGCACATGGCGCAAACAGGGGTCAGAGAAGTAGGTCAATAACTGCAAGGCATGTTTACCGCGCCGGAATCCAAGATCTGATTCCAGTCACCTTCGCCATTATCTTTATCAGAAATTCTTTTACGGCCACCAAATATCGTTCTTCAACGGACCAGCTGGCCGCTTCACAAGAGTAAGTACGAGACTTGGTGATAAGGAGAATTGCATCCGTTGGCAGTCTCTTAAGGAGCCTCATTCTGTAAAGAGATCAGTGAATGTGAAAAAGCCCTCTCTTTTTCTGCCATTTCTGCAAACGCGTGCATCCTCAACATACGCACATAGATCATTAATAATTACGGTGTGTGTGGGACTGGATGGGGAGTTGGATGTGTGTGTGTGTGTGTGTGTGTGTGTGTGTGTGTGTGTGTGTGTGTGTATGCGTGTGTGTGTGTGTGTGTGTGTGTGTGTGTGTGTGTGTGTGTGTGTGTGTGTGCGCGCGCGTGCGGTGTGTCCAATGCTATAATTCATTTATTCTCAGTTTATACCTATGAGCTGCTTTATATTGGCTTTAAACTCTGCAGAAAGTTCACAAATAACATTGAACAGCCAACGTTAAATGGACGAAAACTAAAATAAGCGGAAAGCTTAAATACGTAGGGGTCTTTTCTAAAGCAAGAATTATAGTTCAGCAGCCACACAGGCTAACAAAAATGTTTGCTCTATCAATACCAGACTCTGCCATCAGCTTCCTGATGAAGACTAATGTCAGAAGTCAGTGATTGCATGAGACACAGACTATTATGAATTAAACAACACAACACTAACAGCAGATCTCAGACAAAGGAGACAACACATCTGCAATAAAGAATTAAGACTTAAAGACTTAAAAGAATAAATCTGTCAGGCACAGACTCAACATCCCATAAAAGCACACATTAAGACTATCATATGTACCAGCGAAGAAGCTAACACATGTTCTGGTAAACAGGAGCATCCCGTCACAAGTATTGGAACTATATTTTTGACTATGTGAACATCTTTCGTCACCTTCCTCTGCAAGATAATATTACATAATACACACGTGTCTTGATGTGATACTCAAAAATGATGGATAAAGATAGAAACGTGCCAGCAAAAGAGGTTGCAAAACCTTAGTGCCGATGTGCATGTCTGTGGACGATTTCAGGGAAATTTTTAAACGTTCAGTGTCGAGCCACGTTTCCAAAAGAAAGAAAGAAAAAAATGGATGGAAAAAACTTACCTTGGGTGAAAGGCATGGTGCCGACAGTGAGTGGCATGGGTCCAGGGTAGACAGGCCTTCATACTCCGGGTGTAGTCCTTCTGTCCTCGATACAGTTTTCCCCTTTCGTTGAGGGCTCATAGCATCCATCCTCCTCAGCTGTGCATTAACATCGCATGTGTCAATCTATCAGAGAATGAATATGTTCAACTATCTGTGCCATTTAGAACAAAACAGGACTTGGACATATGAAATAGTATATACAGATTAGTTTTGTGTAACCAGTGGTGTTGGCGTTGGTTCTGCTGTTGCTATTGCAGAAAAGGCCCACGCCGCATTTTCGTTCAATGCAATCTCATGTATTTAGACTCTAGTCAATTTCAGGCACTTGTGTGTTTTCTCAATCGAAGCATCAGCATTCATAAGCACAAATAATAAATAAACATTGCATTTGAAGCGTTATTTTACGTTACACCGGGCCTTTATGAACGAAGAATAAACTTTGGGAGTAAATAACGTTAGGTCTGGGTAAATATATCGCAATGTTAAAAAGATGATTGCTTGCTGACCCTAGACATAGTGAATTAGAATCTTTAAAACCCCCAGCCCGTTCCGGTTTGCCAAAAAAGATTTCACATTTTTCTTCAATGATAATTTGGCAAAGAAAAAAAAAGAATATAATTGTCCAAATTCTTTTTCAGTGTACGAAATCAGGTGTTAGAAAATTACTTCGTTATTTGTCCAACCCATCCATATTGCATTATCATGATCATACTGAGCAATATTCGATCTACCTAATTTTGAATTTTGTAAATTATATATCCACAATCTGAATAATAATGTGCTAGTAATGATCGTTTTTTAGAGCATTCTGGAAAGAAGTATGTCTATTGCTGCCTCTCCCAATCTCTTACATGCCTACCAGATGTGATTTGAAATAATGAAGAACACTTTCTAAAAGTACAGTATTCTTTGATTTATAACAAGTCTTGAATAACTAGCACTGTCATGTGTGCCAAAGGCTGTTGAAAGAGTTCTACTTCTTTTTTTCCAACTGACTCGTAATTTTATATTAAATGATTTAGTTGATTAATTCTCAATGTACGTTGATTCAGCAGAAATAGCATTATTCTTTGCACAGTGGTATTATACCATTTATTGAGCGCGCTGCGCACGTAAGCCAGCGTGGGACAACTAAAGGGCTCCTTTACGACGTTAACCTTCATGTTGCAATCACACCATGTTGGATTGATGTCTTATATATGTAGACCAGACTATGAAGAATGTGTCTGTTTTCTGTGGATTCAATGCATTTAACATTCTATGTAGTCCTACATAGAATATCATGTTATCAAGAGCGTTATTAGAGTCTCTGAGCTCTTTAGGTATTGTAATGAGGTCTAGGGTTTACTTACATTTCTGACTGTTCTTATGTGTGTTTTTTTTTCATTTGTTTCTTGAAAATCTAAAAAGAATGTTCTTTTCCTTCTTCCCATGGAAATCATGTGGTGGATCTTTTCTGAAAATCTGCTGTCCACTTCTGGATTGTTTTCATCCTCGCAATAAGGCCATGTAAACAATTTTGACATACTAGCCTCATTTCTTCTGACAGCAAACTGTAATGGGACAATTTGATGAAAAAAAAAATTCTAAGACTTTCTAATATTCCGTCGATCTGAAGCCAAATACAGTTAAAGACATTTCGTTTATTAGTTATGTGCTGTTGTTGATGCATAGTCGCACAGCTGCAACTGCTGCATGACAAGGATTCAGTTCTAAGAGGCCTGACAACAATATCGACCTGAATGAGGCTGAAATAAAACAACGGAAACGCTGCGTCACTGGACAACAACGCTTTATAAACTTTAAAAAAGGGTGATCTTTATTACACTGCATATAATAATATAATAATAATAATAATAATAAGAAGAAGAAGAAGAAGAAAGAAGAAGAGGAAGAAGAATGGAAGATCAACCTACGCAAGTAGAGCGCAGCAGTAAGACTGAATCCAATGTCTGTGCTGACCTGGTCACTGTCTGTTCGCAGTGTCAGTATCACTGTGTCATTCAAGCTACGGATGCTCCGGCTTATTCCATCCCCGCAGTACCTGGAAACCCAGTTCAACAGAGACAATGACCTATCAAGCAGTTTGATGCCAAACCCAGTTCAACAGAGAAAATGACCTATCAAGCAGTTCATGCCAAACCCAGTTCAACACAGACAATG
>JADBJO010026957.1:0-21927 GCA_016801955.1 Conus betulinus | reverse complement strand
TAAGGAAAAAACCTTCTAATACGAGGGAAAAAAATGAAATATATAAACTTTAGTAATGTTGTTGTACTACATTCTTGGAAATCAGAGTCAGAAAATGAACCCACTTCTAGAGAATTTCTACCGCATTTTCCCATTGCAGTAACAAATACCTAAAGGCGTTAAATATTTTCAAGTGAATAAATGGCCGACATATCACACTTTTCATGCATATAAACTTGATCATTCAAAAGCATGTCTGAGTGAAGAACTTAGTCTTTGAAAAGTGGAACAAAACATAACTGGTTTTCCTTTTCACCCTGCTGGTGAACTGGGCTTCTGACACAATTTTCAATTAGGAACTATTTTTTTAGAATCCGACTACCAATTCATTTTTTAATACAATTTCAACTGTGTTTATCATAGAAATGGAATAACGTACAGGAGTTAGATCAACAGGTCTGAATTTGTGGAATGGTACTTAAGTCAAAATCTCAATGACAAAGACTAATACGAAGAAGGCGACTGATAAGTGAGGTCAGCATGGCCAGTCTTTTTGTATTGTAGCAAAGTTGTACGGAAAATATCCTAACCATGCGATACACGAAACGAGAGCTTACAACGTTCCTTTAGATGCGCACGGTTTTTGTTGTTTGTTTTTTTTTTTTGTTTTGTTTTGTTGCTGTTGTTGTTGTTTTAGATTTTACGTTTTTTCTCATAGTTTGTGCAAAAAACAAAATATTCAAGGTTTGTCCAGCGAAGATTCGAGAATGGCGCTGAAAATTCAAGAGTGTAAACCATGGGTTTTTTCCATCCAATATTGTTGTAATACATAAAACGAACACACCTGGCAGATCCATTGTTTCTGCTTGCAGCTGCCCCACGAAACACATTTTACAGTACTTAGACTTTCTCCTTCGACCCGTAGTACACAGCCTCCCAGCATACCTCAAAGACACAACCCGCACACACAACATGAGCAATTCATGCAACACACACACACACTTTTCACCCAGTCTCCTCTTCACACTTGACGTGGTGTCACTCTACACCCCTATTCCCCCACGTTGATGGTCTGAAGGCCCTCACATTCTTCCTCGACAGATGACCCACCAATCAACAACAACCTCCCACCACTACACTGGTCAGACTTAGTCCTCACCCTCAACACCTTTCAATTCAACAATCACACATTCTTACAAATTAGTGGTGTTGCTATGGGCACCGAAATGGGACCATCTTATGCGTGCCTCTTCATGGGACACGTGGAAAACCGCCTACTAACCACACATACAGGACCCCACACCGGAATTAAACAAACAAAAGGCGCATTGATGATGGACTGGGAGCCACATCCATACCCAAACAAGGTCTCAACTTCCTCAACTTTGCCCAGATCTTCCATCCATCCATCCGGCTAACGTACACCATTTCACAGTCAGTTAACATCCTATACATCCGTCACCATCTCCCTCGAAGATGGCCTACCCAAGACTTCCATTTTCTACAAACCCACTGATACACATGCATACCTAGACTACACATCTTTCCACACCCATACACTACAGACAG
This sequence comes from Conus betulinus, assembly GCA_016801955.1. Taxonomy (NCBI): domain Eukaryota; kingdom Metazoa; phylum Mollusca; class Gastropoda; order Neogastropoda; family Conidae; genus Conus; species Conus betulinus. The sequence continues at coordinate 20,379 of JADBJO010026957.1, read as the reverse complement.
CATTCCATACTCACAATTTCTTCGTCTTCGTCTTCGCAGACTTTGCTCCAGCGAAGAAGATTTCACTATGCAAGTAGCCAAAATGTCAGAATTTTCACAAACCCGGGGATACCCCAGTTCCATCATCAATGAAGCTCTCAGCTGCACCACAGCCATATCCAGAACATCTGCTCTGGAAACCCAGCATCCGAAAGAAACAGACAGACCCACCACCCACCTCCTCTTCCACCATCACACCCTCCCCATCTGCAGGATTCTCAAATCCAATTGCACATTGCACAAAACTACAAACCTGCCTTCCATACCAGACCCATGATCACGTTCAAACGTAATGAAAACCTAAAAGATCTTCTCGTGCTGTCCAAATTGAACAGAATCTCCACATCTACACCACCAGGTATTCACACCTGCTCAAAACCCTATTACAAATTCTGCCCCCTCACCAAACCAGACACCATCCTACAGGTCTCCAAAGACTCCTTCACTATTAAACGCGCATTCTTCTTCTGTCAGAGCCGAAACATTGTATATGCTATCCACCACCAGCAGGGTGGTAACATCTATATAGGTGAAACATCCCGCACACTTGAGACACGCATCTCTGAACACCTGGCGACATCCACCACCAGCAACCCAAAGCCGTTGCCCTACATTTCAACCACCCCCATCACAACATCAACCATGTGAAAGTCTTGGTACTTTGGCAATCACAGAGTGGCAGCTTCGAGCGTACAGCACGAGAGACCCATCTCATTGCCAACTTGGGACGCTACAGCCCCAAGCATCAACATTCAACAGTAGCACAAATATACATACTCACCACTTCAGCACCAGTCAGCAATATTTTCCAACAACACACACACACACACACACACACACACACACACACACACACACACGTATACACAAACCACCACCACCCTACCCCTCCCCACTCCCCACATCATACAGAAGTTGCATCCACCCTCCATTTATTTCATTTTGTTTTGTTTTATTTTTGTTTTTTTTATCTGATTTATTTTCGTCGTCTTTTAAAAATGTATCTATTTATTCTATTTCTTTATTGATCTTATTTTTTCTATTTTTTCCCTACATCTGATTTTATTAGCAATACTCCCACCCCCACATACAACTACACACACACACACAACTACGATCATTACAATCACCTCCCATAAAGTCGTTATTTATTTATTGATTGATCTTTTTTCTGTATTTTCCCTCCTTTTTTCCCCACTAAGCACTGTCATCAATCCACCATAATCACTACCGTCACTATTATATCATACTATTCTACAAAACACGTTATAAACCCCATTGTTTCACACCCCATCCCTTCCCCTCTTCCCCTCCACCCCTCACTATTTCCTCTCCCATGATCCCTTCCTGGGTGGCCTCATTCCGTCTGGCGGCCATTTTGGTCGGGCGCGAACATGAGAAGATAAGTGGTTTCTCGTCCTTCGTTTTCACTGTCCTAAATGTCATTTGGTTTGGCCTGAAGAAGACTCAAGAGGTCCAAATGCATTGTGTCTAGTCCTGTCCTGTATGTTTTTTCTGTGTCCTTGGCGGTAACTAGCCCCCTCTCTTTCTAATTTTTTTCTGTTTCTTTTTTATTGATGCTAGTAGATCTTCATGTGGTCTGGTGCGTTGTTTGTTGGCTTGTCGCACTTGTGCATTGGTGGTATGATCATTTTATTCATGTTTAGTAAGTTGCAGTAACATATCATTTCAATAGCTTGGATTCTTCATTCCAGATCCTCTGTGAGGATTCATGTTTGGCATGCATTCACGAAGATGGTCTACCAGTACTCATAACAACTTGATCTAATGTTTTTAGCACCTGATGTTTATGCTTAATGAATGCTTTTGTCTATCCATACAAGTTTTAGTCTTAACATTGCTTACGTTGTCTTCACTGTCCTTTAGAGGATTCTAGATTTGGATACTTTCTGATAAATGATTTCCAGGCAGGTAAACTCTTGAATAATTTCTGGCTTAAAGATGGTGGTATTGTGGCCAGCCATCATATTTGTCTTCTGGGTACTTATTTCCAGACCACATCTTCTAAATGTTTAATCCAATCTTTCACACACACACACACACACACACACACACACACACACACACACACACACACACACACCATTAACACTAACACTAACACACACGCGCGCGAACTCGCGCACATAACACACAAGCAACGGAAGCAGGTTGATTAGAGGTTCAGTTTATTTGTACAGACAGTTACACGTATCACTTAAAAAGGAATTAATTAGAGTTAATAGTCATTAAAATATTTGGGGAAACTTAATTAATGTTTTGGGTATGCCATACCCCACGGTAGGAAGCCTTTCAAAGAGATGCATTTGATTTTTAAATGTAGTATAAGCATGAACATGCTGTTTTACATTGTCACTTAGTTTCTCTACACCATGGTCCTCGTGTGATTACTTTGCAGCGCACAGCCTTACCATTTCTTATCTCAGACACGGGTTTATGGAACTGCTCTGTCGCACACTGGTTTAAGTTCAAGTTCCATCTAGCCTGTAATCTCTGGACCCAGTGCCATGGCGAAGAAGATGAGGAACAATGTGATTATATTCGCTGTGGTTCCCATGGATTTTTACTGTACGGCAGGTGCTACATACTGGGCAGAATTCCAACATACTCTGCCATGGACAAAGGGGTGGATGTCACGTGCATGGGGCCCAACTAGTCAGCTTCAACACAATGGCAGAAATGGAACATGTCATTGATTTTCTGTGGAGGAAGTATATTGCCTCGTTTCATGTTGGGCTACGTTCTGTTATTCCAGGATTACCTTTCATGTAAGGTTTGAGTAACGGCATCACAAAGATATAACATGAATATATATTCTGTAATTTGAAACAAATGCTTTCCTGTCTGTCTGTCTGCATGTCTGTCTGTCTGTGTATATGTGTATGTGTGTCTGTGCACATGCATATTGATAGGAATCTTTCGCAGACTTCTTGGCTAACAAGGTATTTCAGAACATGCATGTGAACTGTTAGATTTCCATTTTGATTGATACTTGCAATTCGATGCACACCTTTTTCAAAACCGTTTTGAAATATTGCCCTGTTCTAACTTACTTACATACTTACCTAGGCCCACAGCTCAAGGGTGAGCATAGGCCATCGACAACACTCTGTCATCGCACTCAGTTCTGGGCTGCTCGTTGAATACCTGTCCAGTTGGTCCCCTACCTCTTCATCTCTGCCTCAGTGTCTCGCCTCCAGCTGCTGCGAGGTCGGCCTCTCTTCCTTTTCCCCCCTGCGAGTTCCTTGTCAGGCCTTGGCGTGTGGTGCTGGATGTTGGCTTCCTGAGAGTATGTCCAGTCCAGCCCCACTTCCTCCGCGAATCTGTTTGGCAACTGGCTCCTGTCCTGCTTCCATAGGTCTTCATTGTTGATCTTCTCTGGCCATCTGATTTTGAAGATGCGCCTCAAACAGATGTTGATGAAGGTCTGTATTTTCTGCTGTATCGCCTTCGCCATTCTCCAAGTCTCGCAGCCATAGATCAGAGCCGACTTCACGTTTGAATTGAAGATACGACGCAATTTTGTTGTCCTTCTGATCTCCCCTGAGGCCCAGATGTTCTTTAGCATTATGAATGCTGCTCGCGATTTGCCTATCCTGGCTATGATGTCTCGGTCGGTGCCCCCTGCCTGTCAACTGCGCTTCCCAGGTAGACGGAGGAATCTACTTCCCTGATGGGCTCGCCTCTGACTGTGACTGTGCTGCTGCCTGTGGTGTTGATCTTCATCAGCTCAGTCTTCTTCTTGTTTATCTTGAGCCCTGTTCCTGCTGATGTTGTCTCAAGGTGGGTGGTCTTGTCCTGCATCTGTGTGTGACTGTGGGAGTGGGGTGCCAGGTCGTCAGCAAAGCCAAGGTCATCTAGCTGCGTCCAGAGTGTCCATGCATCCCATGTTCCTGCCTGTTGTTGTGGTCTTTATAATCCAGTCGATGACAAGAGGAGGAGGAAAGGTGACAACAAACATTCCTGGCGCACTCCTGTCTTCACTCAAAACCGTCTGACAACTGGCCTGCATGAGCCACCCTGCAGTTCATATCCTGACAGGTGCACCGGATGAGATAGATGATCTTCTCCAGTATTCCATAGTGTCTCAGTAGCTTCCATAGTGTCTCTCTATCTACACTGTCGAAGTCCTTTTCATAGTCGATAAAGTTGATGTAAAGGGGGCAAGTTCCACTCCAAGGACTGTACGATGATGATCCTTAGGCTGGCGATCTGATCGGCACAGGATCTGTTTCGCCGGAAGCCCGCTTGCTGGTTTCAGAGCTTTGGGTCAACTTCTTCCGTCATCCTCTCCAATAAGACTCTGTTTAGAACCTTGCCTGGCACTGACAGGAGCATGATCCATCTATAGTTACTACAGTTGGAAAGGTCTCCTTTCTTTGGCAGTTTGATAACAATGCCTTCCCTCCACTCTGCTGGGATGTTCTCTTTTTTCCCATATCTTGCCAAAGAGGCTGTGCAGCAAGTTGACAGCTGTACCAACATCATCCGCTTTAATGGCTTCTGCTGGGATGTCATCAGGTCCTGTTGCCTTTCCATTCCTCAGTGTCAGGATGGCCTTTCTGATCTCTGCTTTCGATGGTTTCTCACAGTTGATGGGCAGTTCTGTTTCTGTTGGTGGGATGTCGGGTAGTGCTTCAGGGGCGGGACGGTTTAGTAATTTCCGTAAAGTGTTCTGCCCATCGCTTCAACTGATCTGTTGTTGTGAGGGTCTTTCCGATCTCGTCTTTGACTGGCTTGCCAGTCTGCTGGAACTTGCTCGCCAACTTCTTTGTGGTGTTGTACAGTTCTTTCATATTGCCCTGTCCCACAGCATCTTCTGCTTTGTCTGACAAGTCTGTCGATGAAGTCCTTATCTTTCTTTACACTTTTCTTTACTTCTTTGTCCGCCTGGGTGTAGTCTTCTTGGGCTTGGGTTTTGCTTGATCTTGTCCGGCTCATGTCCAGTGTGGTTTTCTTCTCTTTCCTTTTGTTCACTTTTTGAGTAGTATCATCAGAAATTCACTCCTTGTGTTCCGTCTTCTTCTTGCCAAGTACCTCCTCACAGGTCTCAAGCCAAAGATTCTTGGTATGTTGCTACTGGTTCTCTATGTCTGTGCTCTCCTCTTCAAGCAATTCTTCAAGTAGTTGGAACCTGATGGTAAGACTGATCTGAAATATCTCCTTTATTTCTTTTACTGCTGAACAGCTCCACATTATATCTTGTCCTTGCTGCATTTGTTGATGTGTACTTTTTGAGTCAGAGTCTTACTGTTGTAACAAGCAGGTGGTAGTCTGATGGCACGTCAACACCCCTCATCACCCTCACATTCCACCATGATCGCCTCAATTTCCTGCTGATGCAGAGATGTGGTCGATCTGGTTCTCCGTGACGTGGTCCGGGGATCTCCAGGGGTCCTTGTGGATGCGCTTGTGGGGGAGATGCTGTCTCCTATCACCAGCTAGTTCAATGCGCACAGGTCTGCAAAACGTTCTCCATTCTCACTCATCTGTCCAAGTCCGCGTGTCCTCATGATAACTTCATAGTCCGTGTGTGTGTCTGATCCTATCTTGGCATTAAAGTCGCCCATGAGTATTGTGATGTCGTTTGCACAGCACAGCTTGTACTTGCTGGTAGAAATAATCTTTTCCTCCTCCTCTGCATCATTTGTGGGAGTGTAGCACTGGATGGTGTTCAGCTTGATGTTCTCCTTCTTGGTGCTAAACTTGGCTGTTATGATGCGGGAGTTGATAGGTTCCCATGGATGAGTGCCCACTGCGCCTCTGGTGTCAGCATCAGGGCCATGCCTTCTGTATGGGGAGGGGGGTGGGGGTGTATAGCAGCAGCTCTCCTGATGTAAGTCTCAGCTGTCCTGTCTGTAGCCACCTTGTCTCACTCAGTCCTAGGACTCCTATCTTGTAGGTCTTCATCTCTCTTGCTATCTGGATGGTTCTGCCCGCTTCGTACATTGTCCTGATGTCCCAAGTGGCTATCCTTCTTGTTTTCCTGGGGGTCAGAAGGGGGGTCGGCCTTGCAGCTTCTCTCGGCGTTCACTGCCTGACGTCATGAGTCTCCGGGATGGAGACAGCTCCTCTCCCAGGTGAATGTCTTGCTTTGGTGTTGTCGATGCTTCTGTGACTTGATTTTTTCTAGGAAGGGGTGTTAGCCCTACGCAAACCCATTTTAACTCCGGGAGAGTTGGTCGACATTAGTCTGACCCCCACCCTTCGACCTGTCTAGCTTGGGTGGCCCTACCAGGAGCATACGCTCCCGCTGGCATAGCTCTCTGGGTCATAGAGGCACGCAAGCTCCCAGACCACGACAAGGAGTAGACCGTGTAGAAGCCTGTTCTAAGAATAGTGATAATTGTTTACAACTTACGAATGATTCTATACCTCTCTGAATTTTGAACATTAATGATATTTTTTCTTTTGCTTAACACATGGTATTTTTTGAGTGGTGGAGTAAACACTCTTGCTAATTTAACGCGCCAACCAACTCGTCCCGTTCGTCTTTTTGAATTGTCTTTGGTTATGTAATAAGTTTCTCTGCTGAATGCTTACAACTTCGTTGTCAGCTTTTACCTGGCATATAAATGGAGCGGGTAAGTGAGGTACAGGGTACAGGTGAGAGGGTATGTACATTTTGTGTTGAGTGTCAGAAATATATTATAAGAATGCAGAGGCTAGTGCAATTGATCTGCAGATAATGTAGGCAAATGTTGAGATAGTGAGCCACTACATAAAATAAGTAATATTGTGGTAAAGAGCCTCAGTCTCCTGGCTTACAGGCAGCACGAAAGCAAACAAAATAAGAAACTACAGAAATGCTTGTGGAATGGGGAAAACAAGTGAGGGTGAACAAGTCTTACGACATCACAAGACATAGAAGGCACGGGGCTGGGAGGAAAGAGGGAATGGGGGAGAAAAGAACATGAAAAAAAGATGACATTGAAATATAAAGATTTAATCCTTCACTGACAAGTAGGGGAACAATTGCGTTCGGCATTTTGAACGGAACCATTTGCTTATGGTTGACTAGAGCTGACTTCCGTTCCTGAATGAGAACTCCTCCGCGGTCTTAGTCTTCAGCACTTATAGCAGTCCACCCACTGTATTAAATGTAGATCACCACTTACATTGTTGTGGTGTTTCCAGTACCGCTAGGGACAGCATCATGGAGAATTGCAGGGGAAACATTACAACCAGGGGACAATATCACGATTCAGTGACTCCAGCTAACACGGCAGCATCTCAGTGTAGCGTTCTTGATATTCTTGTTTGCTAGAAATCTGACACAAGGTACTTATTTGTCTTCTCCACTTTAGTACAGGCCATGCCCTTCATCTGTCTGTACTTCTCCTTTGTTCTTCCACCTTTCACAAATGTGCCGGGAACAACTGTACATTTCATGGGTCAGTTATTTCAATTTTCCTGCCTGCCTGAGTGTTCTCGCTTCCAGGTGGCAAATCTGACGATGTTCTTTCCGCGAGTACGATGTGGTTTTCACCCAGTAGCACACTTTTTGCATCCGACCTGGTGGAGATCAACGGATGCGGTCTTTGTTAATCGAAGCTGCGGCTGATCCGGTATGATTTCTGTGTATTCTTCCATTCGGTGTTTCTTTGGAAAGGTCGAACCTTGGTGTAGCCCATACATGTCCAGATAGAATTTCCGTGTAGGGTTTACTTCCCATATGTACTAGGTAATACTGTAGCAGAGGACACCCTCCGAACTGACTCATACCTATTGAACATTGCTGTGAATTGAACATTGCTGTGAACTCTACGACAAACAGCTCAGGAAAGTCAAATCTGCTGACAGCATTTGCTAACAGCATAGGATGATTTTCCAATACTCCATGAAGAAAACATAGCTGCGATGAAATTGCTGAAATCCGGGAAGTCTGCTGGCATCGACAACTGTATAACTCTTAAAGCATGGCGGAGAGGCAGTAACTGATATTCTAACTATCATCTGCAGCAAAACATACCTTATACTTTTGAATATTACTCCGAACTGTACGAGAAACCTAAAACAGGATATCCAGATTTGCTAATAGCATAAAATCCCCTGAATGAGAATCACTTCCCAATACTCCATGAAGAATATTACTCCGAACTCTACGAGAAAGGTAGCACAGGAGATCCAGATTTGCATACAATTCTCTGAATGAGAATCACTTCCCAATACTCCATGAAGAAGTCATAGCTGCAGTGAAATCTTTGAAATGTAGGAAATCGTTGAAATGCTGGGCATCCACAGCATTCCCATAAAAGTCTTGAAATGTGGCGGAGAGGCAGAAATAGATAACCAAATTGCCATCTGCAACAAAACTGGCATACTGGGGAGTGGCTATCGCCATGAATTCACTCACTAATCGCCATCCTTTGTAAGACAGTAAATCTTCAACACTGCTAGAACTGCCGCACTATAAATTTCACCACCCATTCCAGCATTGCTGCCAACATTACTCTGAATAGACTGCAACTGGAGCAGATATACCATTATTGCCGAAAAACAGGCTGAATTCTGCAAAGACAGAAGTACCTTTGAACAGATCTTTAACTGATGTACCCCTAGTGGAAAAAAATCTTCAACACTGAAGGAGATTCTACCATGTCTTCATAGACTTCAAGGCGTTCAACACAGTCTGACGGGAGGCACTATGAGCAACAATGAGGAAATCTAACGTTGGGCAGCACCTTAACAGCACCACCCAGCAACTGTACTCCAAAGTGACTAGTGCAGTGCCAGTACATGGTGCTGTTGGGGAATGACTCCATAGACCACTGTCGGTCAGCGTTAGAGAAGAATCATCCGAAACCTTGGATTTGCAGATGACATTGATGAAGAAGGAGGAGGAGGAGGAGGAGGACGACGACGACGACGACGACGACAACGAGGATTATTCATACGCTACCTTTCTAATTCTGATCGCCATGCCACCAGTCTATTTTACATGAGAACTATCACGAAGGTTTTATTTCGGTTTACAACTTATTGCAGTCCTTTTGTTTTTAGTACATTTGAGCTGATTCTACAATAAAATACTGTCACCGGCAGACAGCGTTGGAAGCAGCTCGATACCCTTAGGAATGCCGCACGTTCCACTTGTTTAGAAAGTTCACAGAAAGCTCATTAATTAAAAAAAAAGAAGTATGGAGTTTAGAATACAAGCTTGCTTAACACCTTTTTGATGATTGGAATAGTGCAAATATGAGCATGCATCACGTGCACAGACCAAGATAGCATTATCGATTCGCCTCAGAGCTAAATAGTTTCCTATCTTCACCAGATTTCATATGATCTTTCACGGTTTACCGAGTCAAACGCCTTCTGCAAATCAGTGACGCCACATTAGTTTGGATTTCTTCAGAGATATCTTTGAATTAGACAACGCAGTTTTCGCTCGCTCAGAGAGAGAGAGAGAGAGAGAGAGAGAGAGAGAGAGAGAACGATAACGATAACGATAACAATTATTTATTTAGAAAGGCCACAGCCCCATATGAAGAGCATGAGTAATAAAGAACACAATTAAACAAGGCATTTTATCACAAAAATTTAAACATTCTCAAGATATGCAAATTACCTAGTCAAATCCCTCCTTCTTTAAATGATTTGTACAGATATAAAGCAGGTTTCTTGCAACGTTGTATTTTTTTTTACGACAAAAGACAGACTAACTTGAACGGTGCTGGACGTCGATGATATTTTAACGGAATAAGTTTTTGTCGTAGATCTGCCAGAACAGAACATAAGAATACAAAATGAAGTTCATCTTCCCTACCAGATTTACACAATGGGCACAACAAATCCTTTTTCTATATGGACGTTATATCGTTGACGATTTACAGCAATATCCGATACACCAAACCTGAATTTTGTTAGCTCAGACCTGATAAATCTATTCAAGTTCACAGACAGACAAGCTTTGCTTTTTCTAAATAATTGCTTTTTAGCAGTCTAAATAATGAAAATCGTTCGCTGTTTTGAATATGGCTATCCCAGTCCTGCCACCTGCAATCTATTGTTCGTTGCTTGAAACAAGCAAGAAAACTGCTTACACAGCCAACCCCTTGTTCTAACCATACAACGAAAAAAAAACCATAATTACATAAACATTTACGAATGCCTGATGCCTACGTAGTTTTCCCTCTCATATCCAGGTCAAACAATGTTTTATAAGATCTGGCTGGCAGTCTATGTTGCCCCATACGTAACAGCTTAAGCAAGTATCTTATACATTTTATGTATGAATTCAAATAAATGGGGAATCTACCAAGTTCTTCATACGTGAAGTCATTTGGGGTACGCCTATCGACATTCAAAAAACCGTTTCATAGCAAAAATAAAGGCAATTTCTCTATGTCGCGTCCTTTCTCCAAACCCCAAATCTCAGCTCCATGTTGGACTATAGGCTGCACCTGGGTATCAAAGATTCCGAAAAATAGTTTTACTGACTCGTTTTCAAACTTATACAAGACGCTTAGAATAGCCATAACAGTGCGCTTTCTTTACCCACAAGATCTTGGCAGGCAAACAAAAAACTTTGTTTTGTAGAAAAATATAAACCCAGATATTTGTAGGTGTTCACAGTCGCAATTTTAGAATTTCCATAGAACCATTTTTCACGCGATGACAAATATCCACCCTTCGACAAAACTATAATGTTTGTTTTGTCCATGTTTACTTTGAGATATAATCTCTGCACCGCTGAGTACAAATTGTACAACTGGTTTTGAAGTCCTATAACAGTTTCAGACAGAAAAACGATATCGTTCTGCAAAAAGTAGAATATTTCAATCAAATCAAATAAAACACCATGTTTTCCCTTCTCGATAATTTCCAAAGTTAATTCGTTTATAAACAAAGAGAATAAAACAGGACTACAGACATCACCCTGCTTAACACCCTGTGTACATCTAATATACTCACTAAATTTTGCACCACACCTTATATTAGCTTTCACATCATCATACAAGCATTTAACACAGTTAAATAGTTTGCCTTGTCCACAATGTTTTGCGAGTATTGGCCACAGAAGCTTTCTAGAAATAGAATCAAAGGCCTTTTCTGAACGGCAACCAGTAGAGTGAACAAGTGATCAATTGTACTATAACCCTTTTTAAAACCTGGTTGGTATTCATAGTTAGAGAGAGAGAGAGAGAGAGAGAGAGAGAGAGAGAGAGAGAGAGATTCAGATGATGTATTCATATAACAGCCAAGGCCCCTAATGAAGGGGTGTGTGAGCACACAAGTACAATAATTACATGAAATCATATTACGGAACGAAACAAGAATAATTCAAAAAGTGAAATTTTCTCTATATTTAAAGGCCTTGTACAAACACAAAGAACAAATTCTTAACAACTTCTCCAGAAGTTGATGAACAAAGTAGGCTCAGTTTAAACAAGGATGGCAGTCTGTAATATTTGGACTTAAATAAACTTTTTTCTGATGCTAATGAGAGCTGGACAGGACAGGACAAAGTGTAATTCGGTTTCAATTGATTTTTTTTACATAAAGAACAAAGCAAATGACAATTATTACATATTCGATATCTAAAACAATGGGTGGCCAATGCAGATATTCCTAATCTGAACTTTGCTGTTACATGTTTTAGGTGCCTGTCTATATCTAAGGTTAAGTACGTTTTCAGGTCATGAACATCGCAAAAGTTCCTGTAGAAATCAGATCTGTCGCTGTTATGAATATGATCAGTCCATTTCTCCCATCTGCAGTCAACCACCCATTGACGGAAAAGCCCATGAAAACTCTTTACTATTTCAACCCCTTGATTCAGCCAAACAAATCCAAATCTTATTCATATAGACAAAGGCGCACTTTGGACGCCCAGTTACTTTTGCCTTTAGTGTTTAAGCCATATAACGTATCGTACACCTTACGAGGAATTTTAAAGTCTCCCATTTGTATCAGTTTCAGCCAATAGAGGATACATATGACAGCAGAAGTAATGTAAACGGGAAATCGATTAGTTTCATCGTAAATGAAATTATTTGGAGTCGTCTATCTACACACACAACAAATTTTTCAGAGCAAACATACGAACAGATTCACAATAGACAGCGTTTTTTTTTTTTTTTAGTCCCCATAGCTCAGAGCCAAACAGTGCAATCGGCTGAACCTGAGAATCAAATAGCTTTATGAATAATATGAATGAATGAAGAGTTATTACGAAGATGTAACTTTTTCATGATACAAATCACAACATTCTGTGCCTTACTTGAAAGGCATAGGAGTACCATCGTGTACTCATCTTTCCCTTACACTTAAATAACCACCTTTACGAAATACTATGATATTTCTTTTCTCCGTGTTGACTTTCAACTGTAGTGATTTAGCGATTCAGTGCAAGCTATTCAATTGTGGTTGGAACCCTATAACAGTTTTGGACATCAAAACAACATCGTCAGCCAACAGAAGGATAAACAATTCAAAAGCGTCGAGCGATAATAAAGCACAATGTTTACCACTGGTAATTACATCAAGAGCTAACTCAATAAACAAGAAAAATAAGATTGGGCTGCATGCCTCTCCCTGCGTGACTCCTCTAGAACAATTAATATAGTCAGTAAGTTCGCTCCACAATGGACTCTGGTTCTTACTCTATTATACGTACTCTCTGATACATCTATAGAGTTTACCTTTAATACCTTTTTTGTCAAAATGGGCCAGAGGAGATTTCTATTAATGGAGTCAAATGCTTTTTTTCAAAATCTATGAAAGCTCCGTATAACTTCCTATTGTAAGAAAACTGCTTCTACACAAGTGCAAGCAAAGTAAACATGTGGTCAACAGTTGAGTAACCCTTCTTAAATCTGATTGATGATCACCTGTGATATTGTTTTCCTCTCTACCCATTCTTGCAGACGATTATCAATAATGTTCCCAAATATTATACTACTGATATCACCAAAAGAAATCCCTCTGTAATTGTTGGGGTCATTAACATCACGCGTTTTAAAAAAAAAGGCAAAATAACTCATTCAGTCCAGTTTTTTTAAGTACCTTTATCAAATAATGTAATAAACAATTTCAGAAAGGATTGCATTACCTGATCAGAAACATGTTTATATAGTCCATCAATTGAACGCCTTCCTTGTGCTGAAGTCTGAGGTGATCAAAGCTAAGTGAATTTTCGTTGTCCTATTTGTTTGTATCTTACCTGAAGAAGACCTAAGAGGTCGAAACGCGTAGTGTTTTGTCTTGTGACTCGTTTGTCCGCGTTTCTCTGGGCGGTTCGCCAACATTTATTTCAGATTTGTTTGCACGTATTTCTCACAGTTTGTCCGGACTCACCTCTCTGACTCACAAAAAAAACGGTTCACCGTTGACACTGCCACAAGTGACCGGCAATTTCACCGGTGTAGCGTATTTGTGAGTACCTTCTTCTGCCACACAGGTGTAGATCAGATTTTTATCAAGTGGCCGGCCACCCCCCTATCTGGATTCAACTAATCTGCTTTGGTTGTTGAGGAAAAACCCTTTTCCTGTCAGCGAGGAGATGATTAAAGATCGTTGTCGCTCTTTTGCCTTCTGACTTTGCTTTCTTCAGATATGGGGGAAGACAGACAGAAAGGAAGAGAGAGAGAGAGAGAGAGAGAGAGAGAGAGAGAGAGAGAGAGAGAGAGAGAGAGATTTGGATGTGGAGGAATTGTTAGAGACGTGGCTTTAGAGGTGAAAAACATGTTCCTCAGTTCATCGCTCAGCATTCTCATTTCCATGTTTTAAAGGCATATACTGCTATTCACATGAAAGATTATTACGACGACTTCTCTCTCTCTCTCTCTCTCTCTCTCTCTCTCTCTCTCTCTCTCTCTCTCTCTCTCTCTCTAACGGCAAGCATGAAAAATGTCTAAGCAAGGCAATACTTTTACTTTGTCCTGTAGTTTGTTTGTCTATGTACTTGGCGGTAAATAACCCCCTCTCTTTCTAAATAACGCTTTTTACCATTACAAAATAAAGAATGATTGTCATTGTTATTGTCGTTCTCTCTCTCTCTCTCTCTCTCTCTCTCTCTCTCTCTCTCTCTCTCTCTCTCTCTCTGTGTGTGTGTGTGTGTGTGTGTGTGTGTGTGTGTGTGTGTGTGTGTGTGTGTTCTAAAGTATTTTCAAGTAAATTTTGTTCGTCTACGTTTGAAAACACACCAAGATTGTGACTATGGAACATGGATGATATTTGCTTTCCAGTCTGGTCCCTCTGTCCCTTACCTCCTTCTTAAGCCGCCGTCTGCTCTCGTCTTCACCATCGCATAATATATTGTGGCTAAGGCCTACTGAGTCTTGCAATTCTGCTCTGCTCTCTCTCTCTCTCTCTCTCTCTCTCTCTCTCTCTCTTGCCGCGCGCACGGCATGACGTGTTGTCTTGGTCAGTCCAGGAAAAAACATTGATTTCTTTACTCGAGTAAGTGTTAAACGTAAAATCGAATATTGTGATAATGTGATGTAGGCCACAATGTAGTGCTGACGCATCTGATCGTTTCTGTGGTGTAATTTGAGAAAAAAAATCCAACCGTCAGCCGTAAGCCGGCCGTGGCGTGGTGCGTGCCGGCGGCCGGCAGCATGCAGGAGCTGTAGGGCCTAGTAAGATATGTCGGCTGTAGGCAACACCACCCATCACGCCAGCCATGGGGCCCACTACTCGATCCATGGCCAAAGACACCGTTATATTTATGTGCGGGGGTAACCTCGAACAGGTGACGGATACGCTTGATCCAATACAGAAAACACATATGTTAAACAATGTTTTGCCCCACTGGAGATTCACACTCCATCACAGGTACATGGGGAATTTCATACCTAAAGGAGTGAAATGCACATGGAAAAATTACCGTGCACAACACGAAGAATATGACTGCTCTGAAGACTTTACTACCATCTCTCCAATTCCCTCTGACCTCAGCCAACCTACGATAGAGATGAGATCAGAGGAAGTCAAGATTTTTAAGATACATGTATATTATACAACGGGTACCCTTCTTCTACAAGGGAAAGCATGTCTACAATTGGTCGATGAGCAGTTCGGCAGGCTGCGTAGTAATGTACACACACTGGATGTGACTGCGTGCTCTGACCAACTCTCCATCACACACATGTGCGTGCCAGACATGGACGTAGCGACGGCCGGCGCGAAAGACTCTGGGGTGTGTGCAGTGGATGAGACTAGCACTGGTGCGACCGTGAAAGAAGACACGCGCTGTGTGCTTATCCCGCCAATCACACGGGCAGAAAGCAGTAAAGAGAGGAAGGAGATACAGACCGCCCTTGACCGCTCCATCCTGCCAACACTCAGCATCCCCCATCCACTCCCCGCCCCCTTCACCAGCTAAGGCCTGCTCTTCTCACCCAGTGACAGAACCTCCTCCCTCCACTCCCCCTTCATTGAGCCCATCTTCCTTCACTGTTCCAGTCGGTGGTAGTGCACAGGATTCACAGTCCCCCACATCTACTGATAATTCACCCCCCTCCTCACCATCCTCCACTGCAACCTCTGCCCCACCTGACTCAGTCATTCCCCTCCCCTCTCCCAAACAAGACACCACTTTCACGGCAGTTACTAAAAGCGTTAGCAGAGACACCAGCACAGACACTGAAAGCGTTTCCAGTGACAAAGACGGTGACCAAGCTTCAAAGCAGGGAATATGCCAGATGTGTGCTGCTGCCATGATGACTGTGTGTCCAAGGAGGAGTTTTTACACAAACAACACAGTCCCTACAAGCTGAAGTTTCAGCCCTTCGTGCAGCACTGCAAGAAACAAGACAGACATTGAAGATTGACATAGATGCCATCACCACTCAGCTAATACACTTACAGCCCAAAACACACAAAAACTCTTCCCCACTCCTCAAATCACAAAGTTCCTCCAAGACTGCATCCTCCAAACCACCCTCCCCCAACTCAACCACCCCCAAATCATAATCTCTCATATTGCCCACCCTGCCGAATGCCGCTGCCACAAAGAGCAATGCTGACAGTGGACACAGCGCAGGCAAAGCAGACTCCACACCCATGTCTGAGTCCCTCAGTCAGCAGACCTCCACCCCCAACCCTCTCCAACATGTCAGTGTCACTAAGGACACCACTACCATTCTGCTGGGAGATGATGTAGTGAAAGGGGTGGATCCCTCCCGCTCCTCACCTTCCAACAGCAAGCCCCAAAAAGTGTGTGTCAGTGACCTGACACCCTCAACTACCATGAGACTGGCTGCAGTTCATGTTGGGATCCACGACTGTGCACAAGTCCAGGCCTCAGCAGACAGTGCCATCAGCAGTGACAAGTGGAAAGACCTTCTTTCCCAGTGCCGAGGGGTCTTTCCCAAAGCGTCACTGCTAGCTTCTGCTATCATGCCTGCCAGAGGACGACACCCCTTCAATCCAGTCATTCATCACAGCAACAGGAACCTGCAGCAGGTGTGTGACGGCATGGGTGTGCACTGCAGGGACCACACTGCTGTCTTCACTACCAGCAGTGGTGCACCCGGAATGGCATTGTACCAAAATGCCATTCTGCCAACGAGGAAAGGGACACTCTAAACTCCACCCAACCACTCCGACGACCGGACAGTAGGCCTACTACCACGCGGGGAACTAATTCGTTTGGTAGTAGAGAGAAGTACACTCGCCTCCACAACCACCACCCATGATGCCACCGCCTGTGTATCCTTCCATGGTTCTTCCCTTCTTTTCCTTGTAGCTTCCCACCTGCTTTTTGGCAGTGGCCACACGTCGTGCCAATGGCACCAACTATGGCCAGCTTTCCTAGACTTGAATCGGTGTGTGTGTGTGTGTGTGTGTGTGTGTGTGTGTGTGTGTGTGTGTGTGTGTGTGTGTATGTATACATACACTCGTGCGGAAAGTGCAGAGTTTGAACTATATGCATCTGCCAATGTGGCCTGTATAATTCTGAATCTGCCGACCATCTGATAAGCTGCAAAGAAAACGTGGTTGCGAACTACATTATTGGCATTTCTGAAGAAAGCAAGACTTTTATATCATAGTTTTATTGTACCTGAATGGTGTGTGAGCACGCCCAGAAACCTCCTGTGGTGTGGATAAAGCTTCGGTGACACTTGCCACAAGCGTGTTACGTAACTTTGTGAATTTGACTCTTGTCCTTTTTCATATTCAGTATCCTTTTTCATTGAGCATTGTTGGATTTGGTGTGTAAGTGTGTTGTATCACACTTATTTGAAGTTTTGACTTGCTTGTTTCTCATATTCATTATCCTTTTGAAATGAAGATAGTTGTTGTGTGTGTACACCATACGGACACACTGAGTTTGTATTCAAGTGTATCCTTGCTATATTTGTTTTAGTTGCACAAACGGTGCAATCATCTTCAAAGTGGCCACAGGAAGATGGACTACGTTTTGGACATCTTAATATAAACCTTAATTATACAAAACAAGATACAGGAGGTACCCAGTATACTCTATAATCAAGACAAACCCTTTCATATATCTGGCTTCATTGAATCAAAACTTTCAGATATTGTCCTGTTGCTACTGTCTTAATCGCTGGCTACAATATTGTATGCAGAGATCGCACCGAATCCAAATCTACGGGCATATTACTTTACGTTCATGAAACATTAAATGCCCAACGTTTGTATGATCTTGAAAGTTTTGGAATTGAAGCAGTTTGGTTAGTAATCAAGTTGAAGAGAACAAAACCCATCAAAATAGGATTTGTGTATCGAAACCCAGTGGAAAATGCTGGTTGGATGGACAAGTTTACGGCCATGATGGATGCAGCATCGCTTGATGCCACAGAATTAATACTTTTAGGTGATTTCAACATTGATCTATTAAAAGGCCAAACATCATGGTCAGATAGGACTACCTGATACACTTATCCCAAACCATACACATGCCAACCAGAGTAACACTCACTAGCAAAACATTTGACCACATCTATCTTTCTGAAGCACAAAAACGTCATTGAGAAATGTGTGCCTTTGAATGGATGCAGCGACCACTTTCCAGTATGCATTACGTGGAAAAGAAGTAAATCAAAATTCCTAAAGCTGGCTACACAACACATCACTTACAGATCTTTTGGACACTTCCACGAAGATACCTTTCGCACTGACCTCATGAATTCCCCATTTATAAATGTTTATAATTACACTGATCCACAGAAAGCACTTGAGTATTGGCTACACACGTTTAATTCTGTTATGACAAGCATGCACCATTCAAAACGCGTTGAGTTAAACATAGTGCACAACCAAAGTGGATGACTGATGAAATACAAGCTGCTTGTGTCTTAGGCGACGATCTGCTTGAAACAGAAGGGAAGTCGGATGGATTTAAAAGGCAACGTAATAAAGTCAATTCACTCAAACGGACAGCAAAAATGAATTTTTTTTTCGTGAACTTGTAGTCAACAAACAAAATTCGAAGTCCATATGGCAAACAATAAATGAACTTACGAATAAAACTTCACAGTCAAAGACAAGTCCCATTACCAGCATAACGCCAAATGAACTCAACCAACATTTTACAACAGTTGCAGAACATATTGTCAAAGAAAAGAATACTGACTCAACTGAATTACAAAAATTAAAAAAAAAAAAATTGCGATGCTAAGAACATTCGTTCAGCAACACCAGTTCCGCCTATGACAGCTAGTGGTGATTGCCAAGCTTTATGCCAATTAAAAGCAGACAGGAAGCCGCGGACTTGACGGGACTATGGAAAAATACTGAAAACTATCAGCACCTGTTATGTGTGAAACTTTTACCTACATTTACAATTTATGCATTGATAGATGTCACTTTCCCGCACAGTTCAAAGTTGCAAAAGTAATACCCATTTTCAAATCTGGAGACAAATCTGAGCCATCGAACTACAGACCTATATCCATTTTGCCAGTTCTGTCCAAACCCTTGGAAAAAAACATAAACATCTTTGCCACCATTTTGACTCCTCCAAGCTACTAAATAAAAATCAATCAGGATTCAGGGAAAATCATTCTTGTCATACAGCACTTACAAACCTAGTAGATCAATGGCTGGCCAGTGTTAATGAAAATAAATATTGTGGCGCACTGTTTGTTGATTTTTGCAAAGACTTTTGATGTAATTGACCACAAATTGTTATGCTGGAAGCTTTTAGCATATGGTATAACAGGAATACCTTCCAACTGATAACATTCCTAGAAGACCGTCAACAAATCGTTTGTATCAACAACAATTTATCAGAGAAGCTACCTATCCAACATGGCGTACCCCAGGGTTCTGTGTTAGGTCCGTTGCTGTTCTCAGTTTATATAAATGATCTCCCTCTTTATATTGAGAATTCGTGTGAACTCTTTTGTAATGATACCACTGTCCATACAAGTAGCTCCAGCTTGGAAGCTGTTTTCACTTCATTACAGAAGAATGCTGATATCTTAAGTAATTGTGCAATGTAAATCACATGTCACTGAATCCTAACAAAACAAAACTAATGCTGATAACAACAAGGCAGAGAAGACAAAACATAACCCACACAGCTTTCATCATCGGTTTTTTCAATAATCAGGAAATTGAAGTGGTGGATAGCCATCGAGTTCTAGGTGTATATGTTGATAATAATCTTTCTTGGTCTTATCACCTTCGCAGTTTATGTAAATCAATATCCAGACAAATATATCAGCTGCGCAGGATTAAGCATTTCTTAAACCTTCATGCCAGGAAATTGTTCCTACACGCACATGTTCTCTCCTCAGTCAATTATTGTTCAACACTATTTGATTCTGCTAGTGCTAATGCCATGAAACCTCTTACGGGTGTCTACAAAAGAGCGCTTAAAGCAGTCCCATTAAAACCATCTAGTGTTAGTGAAGAGGATTATAATAAAGCGGGGCTCTTCCGTTAAAAGAAATTGTTGTCAACAAATGTCTGCTAATGCAAAAATTGCATCGGGTTTAGCACACAAACTATTCAGTCTAAATTTAGCATAAACCCTAGGGATTCAACCAAATTCCAGGTTCCCACACCTAGAATAGATCTATTTAAATCAAGCTTATCTGACTCAGGTAGCGTGTTTGGAATTCACTTCCACTACATTTCCGATGTACTCAAATTACAGAATCCTTCAGGGAAAAAAATAATTACACGTCTCACAGCAGACCATTGCTATTAGGGACAAAATACATATACCAGGGCAGACCCTCTGTTTTGCTGCATATTAAACTGATACGCCGTTTCCTTTCCATTCATATTTTAAAACCAGATAATGATAAATGAGAGATATGGTTACTATCGGTTTTATTAATGATGAAATTATATCACGATGAATGACTGTTGTGGTCGCTGGTTTCATTGGTGCAT
>JADBJO010026956.1:12500-21928 GCA_016801955.1 Conus betulinus | reverse complement strand
TGTTGGGTTAGCCGCCCGACCGATCCACCCCCAACACACATACCACCTGCCAAAACAAGGAACGGAATCAACCCAACCCCCCCCCCAAACAACCCTCCCCGAATCACGCCCACCGAGGACCACTGAGCACACTTCCTCCCAGGAACCATTATCTATGTATGGATAAAATGAGGAATCGCATGAGATCAATGCTTGTCATATTTGCTAATGAAGTACCCCCCTTTCTACACGACGAAAACCTTTACACATGCAAGAGCTGAGATGAGAGAGGAGAGAGACGGATCGGAGAAGAGAGAACTTCGAAGAGAGAGGAAACACGAAAGAAGAAGAAAAGAACCGAATGTGATTGATACGCCGCTGTATTACAGGCGGGTTTTTGCGTGTCTTGGGACTTCTTTTTTTTTTATCGCCTCTTGCCAAAAGCAAAACTGGGACAACAGCTGAGCCTCTATCGTGCGTAACCATTCGAACCCCAGATTATCCTTAAAGAGAAGAAGCGTATTATTACATCAGCAGACGGTAGGCACTAGGACGACCCGCTTGTGTGTGTGTGTGAGCAAGGTTGTTGGTTTGTTGTTGTTGTTATGTTGTTGTGTTGTTCAAATCGACGGGGAGTATTTGAGGCAGATTACTTGTAAGCTTTCTCTGCTATCTTTGCTCATGCAGACACATTGTATACCAGTGGGCAAAGGAAAGGGAAACAGACAAGGAGCAACGGAGCTCCAAGTTTCCATTTGGAAGCCAAAGTTGCACATCTGGGGAGGAAAAAACAAAAAAAAAAAAAAAAAAAATAACCTAAAACACAAACCCAAACAAAAAAAAGACACACGCACACACACCACGCATACATCCCCAGGTATTGATCTTGCTTATGCGTCGCTCGGATCGTTCATATCTAGGCATCATATAAGTGGCATATGATGGGGGGGGGGGGGTTTGTTTGGATTTTTTTTTGGGGGGGGGGGAGTGCCCCCCACACCCACTCCCTCCCCCTATTTCCCCACCTCCCCAGTAGGTGTTACAGGGGGAATAATGGCATGATTATGTTCAGCAAACAGTCACATCTGTTTTCTTTTCCCTTTCATTTGTCAGCATCGTGAAACCGTTAGCTAACGATGCAAAACCTTTGCTGCAAGCAGCAGTGAAGGAAATGTCCGTCCGTTGCAGAGAGAAGTTTCATCATGGGAAGTGGGTGAGGATGGGGCGGGGGGGGGGTGGGGGTGCAGAGGGATGGAGAGAGGAAGACACACCAGTTTTCCAGGGAAATGGATGGCGGCGGTGTTGCTGCCGTGTGCTAGGCAAGTCCAGGGGACGTTGTTTTATAGCCTGTGCGGGGTGTAGGGAAGCAAGGAGAGTCAGTCGATCTCTCTCTGTGACACTGCTCTACCACACAGCACGTTCAGACTTCTTTGGAAAACAGATTTCATGGACAAAAAAAAAAAATGTCCAAACGCAGTTGAGTTTAGAAATTTCACGTGAACTTCTTCTTTCGTCAGCGTTCCAGCGTGTGAACTCGTTTTTACCCTCTTGGGATACTCACACCATACTCGAAAGTATAGTCGGTTCACTCTGACTTCGTTGAGTGCAGAAAGAAATTTGTGGGAAGAGGTTGTGGGAAAAAGGTAGATAAAAGATATGGTAGACAGAAAGGACAGTAGACGGGAGGGAAAAGATAGATAAAAGATATGATGAAGACAGAAAGGACAGTAGATGACAGCACAGCAAAGGAGGAGGGACCCGAACAGAGTTACTGAGAGCGAAAGCAAAACGGGGACGTTACTAGCACAGAATGTCCAGAAAGAAAAGGAACTATTTGTACCAAAAGACCCCCACACCACACACACACACACCCGGTATCCCCACGGGGAGCACATGAAGGAAATGCAATTGATGAATGTTGAAAAAAAAAAAAAAAATGGAGAACATCTTCGACATTATGATCGATGGTTGAATTCTTATTTATAAAAAACAAGATGGACAAAATATCCTTTTACTGTTTGCTTTTCAAAATCACTGGAATTTCAAGTTCAAGATGGAGCTGTGCAAATGCTGGAACGACGACAGTGTCTTCATGGTAACGTTGCACGCCGTCATCACAAGCCATCGTTTCTTGATGCAAGGGAGATAAATGAAAGTCCTTACATGTCATGTTGTTCTTCAGTTTTTCTGTCTTTTTATAAGTCATCATTTGTTTTCATGGATATGACTTTTATTTTTTAATCCAAACATACCTTTATTTCCATTTGGTCTTATCATGCAAATGCATGATACATTTCTTAATGTATTCTAATTCGATGATGTCCTATGCACGCTGGATCAAACCAGGGGCCAATGAACACCTTTGACGTGACTGAGCAGCAGTGCAGATTCTCCGCTGGTGGGTTGCCTGTTATCGACCTCATGTGTTTGCTCCCAGTGGACTGCCAGGGATGGCTGCTACAGGGCGCGACCTAGTGTCTGATTGTGTCCGGGGTGAGGGAAAGAGGGAAGGGGGGGGGGGGGGGGGGGTGGGTTGCACAGAAAGAGCAGACCACCAGAGAGCACGGACCAAAGACCAGAAGTGGACTCTAGACACAAAGCCTTTGTTATGTACTGTCAGCTACAAGGGCCAGACGGAACCAAACAAAGGACACAGCAAAAGGCGGCCATGTACACTTCCAATGCGCACTGCCAAACAGCTACACACTCTTCAGACAGGGACAAATACCAAGTACACGAAACAGCAAAACACAGAAAGGATGTTCTCTCCTGATAGCTTCAAAGGCAACAAACAGGGCCTCGTCCAGTTTCGGATTTCCATTTCAAATATGATTATTGTATTCGCCCATCTTTCTTTTCTCTCTCTCTATCTATCTACTTCTCTCTCTCTCTCTCTCTCTCTCTCTCTCTCTCTCTCTCTTGTTTTTTTTTTTTTTTTTTTTTTTTTTGCTTTTCTTTTTTTTTATTTCTTTCTGTCAGTCTTTCTGCCTGTCTGTTTGTCGTGTCGTCTGTCCGTGTCTTCCTTTGTTTCTTTCTGACTGCCTGTCTGTCCGTCTGTCTTCATTTCTTTCATTTTTTTTTCTGTCGGTATGTCTGTTCGTCAGTCGTCCGTCGTCGACCTGCTGTCACTCTGTCCGTCTCTCTCTCTCTCTCTCTACTCTCTCTCTCTCTCTCCTCTCTCTCTTTCTTTCAGGCGCTTAGAGCCACTCCGTTGCACGGCTGGAAGGCATCTTGTCCCGTACTGACATCACAAGGGCTGGGGTTTCATGCTGACGAGGCCTACAACGGACACAAAGCTTCATCATTTTCCCTGGCAGATGGACGTGATGAGGAGTGAGTAGTCACTGTCTGTTCATCAGAAAGCGGTCAAGCGCTACGTCCGGGGTCTCCTAAGAGGACGAGAAGCCCAGAGTCACTGAAGCATGTATAAAATTTCAACGTCCCATCTTGCGCCGAATTTGACGAAAGAGAGAAGTGATTGCTCGTTCTTCATTTTTCGTTGTCCTGAGTGGGGTTTATTCTCCCTTAAGAAGAGGTCGAAACGCGTCGTATTTGTCTCGTGATTCGTTTGCCCACGTTGTTCGGTAGAGTCATTTCAATACTTATAGATAGATAGATAGATAGATAGATAGATAGATAGATAGATAGATAGATAATATGGCGGAGCTGTTGTGGGACAGAAGGAGCGAGAGAGATGACTCTAAGTGAGGTATCAGTGAGGCTTCAATCGTTAATCGATTCCAGAATATTCACACTGGCGCTTTGAAAGAAGGAACCGTCACGGACGCACGACATTGATGAATGTTTTCAGACGGGCTATTTTGTTCTTGTCTAAACGTCGCCACTGAATATTCACGGAGTCTCGTGAATTAAGTAATATATAATACAGGAAAGTCCGAAAGGACGTGGACGTGGACGTGGACGTGGACCTGTTCCGTTTCTCTAAATTTGCGCGGGTCCACGGGTGTTCACTGAAATTGGATTTTTTTCTCCATCTAGTGTCAGGTAATCTTGAATAAATATTTGATAAACTCTCTCTCTCTCTCTCTCTCTCTCTCTCTCTCTCTCTCTCTCTCTCTCTCTCTCTCTCTCTCTCTCTCGTGAAGATTTTACAGCGGTACACTCATTTCTCATGAACCATTCGGCTCTTTCCTTCTTTTGTTCTTACGTTCGCACGCGGGGTCCATATGTGCATCAGTGCTCAGGGCGCGCGCGCGCGCACACACACACACACACACACACACACACACACACACACACACACACACACACACACACACACATAAACTCATACACACGCGCGCGCGCACACACACACGCGCACACACACACACACACACACGCACGTGCGCACACATGCACACACATATGCACACACGCATGCACGTGCACATACATAGACACACACACTCATGAACACTCAGACAGACAGACAGACAGACAGACAGACCAGACAGACAGAATTGAACACGGCCACATACTATGGAAAAAGGCAAACAGACGCCAACTAAAGAAAGAAAAACAGAGGGAAGAAAAAAAGGACAAGAAAAGAGAAGTGGCAGCTTCTAATCAAAGTCAATGGGTCCACGCTGAAAAGACAAAAAACAAAAACAGATGAAGAAGAAAAAAAAACACAAAACGAACATTCAAAACAAATGCAATCTAAACGAAGCTAATTTCCTGCTCCCTATCGCAGGTCTACGGAGGCGAGGACTGCACAAAGTTGAGCGTGGGCGTGTCAGTGTGTCTGGGAAGGAGGGGGGGGGGGGGGGGGGAGGGAGGGGAGAAGGGTAAGAGGGAGGAGATGGAGGGGGCAGTGGCAGTCAAAAGAGTGCACGTGTGCATGTATGATCTGTGTGTGTGTGTGGGGGGGAGGGTGGTTGTTTTGTTTTGTTTTGTTTTTGTCATCGTTGTTTTCATGGCGAGAGCTCTGTCTCTGTCGCTGTCTCTCTCTCTGTCCTCTCTCTCTCTCTCTCTCTCTCTCTCTCTCTCTCTCTCTCTTCTATCTCTCTCTCTGTGGTGTGTGTGTGTGTGTGTGTGGTGTGTGTGTGTGGTGTGTGTGTGTGTGTGTGTGTGCGGTGTGTTGTGCGCGCGCGCGCCGTGTATGTATTATGTGTGTGCGTGTGAGAGTGTGTGAGTGTGTGTGTGTGTGTGTTGTGTGTGTGTGTGTGTGTGTGGGTGTGTGTGGTGTGTGTGTGTGTGATCGACCCAGAAGTTTTGTCTGGAGTGAATGGAACCACAGTTGGACCACGGACAGACACACAGACAACATTTCTTCGGTCCCATTGTAAAGTACTCCCTGTTCTATAAGAAAATGGGCGTACAAAAAAGCTTCCCTGCGATTGTTTCACTGTTCATGTTGTCTGAGAGCTTGCCTCGCGGACG
Organism: Conus betulinus; assembly: GCA_016801955.1. Lineage (NCBI taxonomy): Eukaryota > Metazoa > Mollusca > Gastropoda > Neogastropoda > Conidae > Conus > Conus betulinus. The sequence continues at coordinate 16,564 of JADBJO010026956.1, read as the reverse complement.
GCCGACAGAACAAACCGGACAGAACTGCGTGAACAATGGCACCGTGCAACACGTGTTGTTTTACTTGACCACACTTACCTGCTGTGGTCGGTCCTATAGATACAGAGACTGTCATAGTCAACATCTTGTCATCGCAGTTGTTTTCTGCTGGTAGAAACTAGGATTTCCAGCTTTAATGTAGAAGAGATAGATAGGCAAATGGATGGATGGATGGATGGATGGATGGATAGATGAATAGATGGGCGAATGGATACATACATACATACATACATACATACCATACATACATAACATACATACATACATACATACATACATGCATGCATGCATGCATGCATGCATGCATGCATGCATGCATGCATACATACATACATACATACATAACATACATACATACATACATACATACATACATACACATACATACATACCCTGCATACATATACGCACGCATGCACGCATGCACACATACATAACATACGTACATACATACATACATACATACATACATACATACATACATACATACATACATACATACATACATACATACATACATACACAGAATCGTAGGAGAGTCATCGATGTAATGTAACGGCAGAGGCAAAGTTAACCCGCACTTGTTTCGCCCACTGTTCGTGTACCTAGTGTCACAGCATCGTGTAAAGCAAACGCCGATGGCCAGCGCAGTGATGCTGTATCACTGTGCAGATGACCTGCGTTTAAGATAAAAGAGGAACACGAACACGTACTGCTCTCCAGCGGGCGCTCTGTATACTCTGAATTCCTCCAAGTGGAGATCAGCAGGCCCAGCCGGCGATCTCTGTCTCGCTCTTTGAGGAAGTCGTCAGACTGGCAACTGAGTCCTCATTGCCTGCTAGGAAGAAAGCCCTCCCAATACACAGAAAGGAAACGCTCCGAAATCCAGCAGCTTTCCCCTGCCTAAATGTCTCCGAGAAGCAAAAATGACCACCCGATAAAGAGAAAAGGGAGCATGTTTGATGATAATGGTTCAAATTTGTCAAAAAAAAAAAACCTCAAAAGGCTCAAATGTGAGATGCTTGGCCTGGTGGGGGGGTGGGGGGGGGGGGTAGGGAGGGGGGGTTGCAGAATCGAGGGTTAAAACACTTTTAAGACATTCCTAGTTTCAAACTCTGCGCTCCGCAAGCCTGAAGGACTCAAAGATGATGCCAGAGTTGCACGATTGAAAAACCACACGAAAACACAGCCTGTTTTATGCCTTCTGTCGGCATGGCATGGGTAAAGAACGCTAAACAGTTTAACTCACTGGGTAAGGCGGACTAACTCATTGAGCGGGCAGCCTAGCGCACAAGGTCTGGCAGCTTTAATCACCGAATATCGCAGATTAAGTCAGTAAGTCTAAATCACTGTATATGATTGCCTGAATCACAAATTATGACTGCTTAGATCACTGAAAGTCATTAAGCCCAAATCACTGTATATGATTGCCTGAATCACAAATTCTGGCTTAGATCACTGAGTATGACTGCATACGTCACTGAGTATGATTGGCTAAATCATTTGTGTATGATTGTCTATATCACTGTGCCTGACTGCCTATGTCAATGAGTCTCTGACTTGCCTAAATCTCTGAGGATGACTGCAATAACTTAGTATGGCTGTCTTGAATCACTGGATATGACTGCCTTAATTCACTGAGTCTGACTGCCTAAGTCACTGAGAATGACTGAATATATCACTGAGTCTGACTGCCCAAGTCACTGAGAATGACTGAATATATCACAGAGTCTGACTGCCTAAAATCACTGAGAATGACTGAATATATCACTGAGTCTGACTGCCCAAATCACTGAGAATGACTGAATATATCACTGAGTCTGACTGCCTAAATCACTGAGAATGACTGAATATATCACTGAGTCTGAGTCAATGACTGACTGCCTGAGTCTGACTGCCTAAGTCACTGAGAATGACTGAATATATCACTGAGTCTGACTGCCTGACTAATCATCACTGAGAATGACTGAATATATCACTGAGTCACTGACTGCCTAAGTCACTGAGAATGACTGAATATATCACTGAGTCTGACTGCCTGCCTGAAATGACTGAGTCTGACTGCCTAAGTCACTGAGATCACTGAGCATGACTGCCTAAGTCAAGAATGACTGAATATATCACTGCCTATCACTGAGTCTGACTGCCTAAGTCACTGAGAATGACTGAATATATCACTGAGTCTGACTGCCCTAAGTCACTGAGAATGACTGAATATATCACTGAGTCTGACTGCCTAAATCACTGAGAATGACTGAATATATCACTGAGACTGCCTCTGAATGACTGCCTAAGTCACTGCCTAGAATGAAGACTGAATATATCACTGACTGTCTGAATGACTGAATATATCACTGAGTCTGACTGCCTAAATCACTGAGAATGACTGAATATATCACTGAGTCTGACTGCCTAAGTCACTGAGAATGACTGAATATATCACTGAATGCCTAAGTCACTGAGAATGACTGAATATATCACTGAGTCTGACTGACTAAATCACAGGAGAATCACTGAGAATCACTGATGATATCACACTGAGTCTGACTGCCTAAATCACTGATGAGAATGACTGAATATATCACTGAGTCTGACTGCCTAAATCACTGAGAATGACTGAATATATCACTGAGTCTGACTGCCTAAGTCACTGAGAATGACTGAATGAGTCTGAATATATCACTGAGAATGACTGAATATATCACTGAGTCTGACTGCCTAAGTCACTGAGAATATATGACTGAATATATCACTGAGAATCTGACCGAGTCTGACTGCCTAAGTCACTGAGAATGACTGATATATCACTGAGTCTGACTGCCTAAGTCACTGAGAATGACTGAATATATCACTGAGTCTGACTGCCTGAAATGACTCACTGAGTCTGAATGCCTGAGAATATAATATCACAGAGTCTGACTGCCTAAATCACTGAGAATGACTGAATATATCACTGAGTCTGACTGCCTAAGTCACTGAGAATGACTGAATATATCACTGAGTCTGACTGCCTAAGTCACTGAGAATGACTGAATATATCACAAAGTCTGACTGCCTAACACTGAGAATGACTGAATATATCACAGAGTCTGACTGCCTAAGTCACTGAGAATGACTGAATATATCACTGAGTCTGACTGCCTAAGTCACTGAGAATGACTGAATTTATCACTGAGGATGACTGCCTAAATCACCGAGTCTGAGTGCCTAGGTCACTGAGGATGACTGCCTATATCACTGAGGATGACTGCCTAAATCACTGAGGATGACTGCCTTAGTCACTGTGTATGAGTGGCTAGGTCAATGAGTATGACTGCCTAAAATACTGAGTTTGGTTGCCTAGGTAACTGAGGATGACTGCCTAAATCACTGTGTATGATTGCCTAAGTCACTGAGTATGACTGCCTAAGTCACTGAGTATGACTGCCTACGTCACTAGGTATGACTGCCTACGTCACTGAGGATGACTGCGTATGTCACTGAGGATGACTGCCCAGGTCACTGAGTATGACTGCCCAAGTCACGGAGTATGGCGGCCTCTTTCTCCTTGAGTCTGGCAGCCGAAGGCCGGCGGTAATCCAAAATGCCTAGCCTCATCCGCCACCTCCTCCACCCGCCCCCCACCCCCACCCCCCTCCCCCATTCTTCTTTGATCTGGCCCTCTGCTTTAAATGGTGCATGATTACACCGGTTAAGAGCCAGCAGCAATTTGCGACGAAAATGCTGACAATCAATGGGATCTGACAATGACATCGACACCTAACACAGAAGGCTTGGGCTAAAGCGAGAAACTAATCACCGCCGAGCGTGAGGACATTCACCGCGTGATGTGGAGAAAATCCCTCCCTTGGAAGATGTTATCGCTGGTGTTTCCGAGTGTAACAAAAACACAGCGATGGTCGAAATGCCGCTGGATTTGTGGAGAGAACAGCCAGATGAAAGGTAAACACGTGGTAACCACGTGGTGGCGATCAAGGGGAAAGCAGTGAAGTTCATCATTGTCACCGCGACTTTGGTTTGCCTCC
>JADBJO010026955.1:0-21929 GCA_016801955.1 Conus betulinus | reverse complement strand
TTGCTACCAAAGTTGCTGGATCTATGTCCACACTCTCCGTGGATTTTTTTTAATTCGATTCCATGAAGCCTTTTCCAATAAACCTGTTAACATTTCCGCCACAGAAAGTTTTATGATCTCTGAGTTCTATTGGGCGACTCAATTTAAAGTAATGCTGCGCTCTTTTTGCCACTGATTTTTGCCCAGTGTCCATTACCACAAACCACAGCGGCAGTGCACCCAGCAAAAAGTAAACACTTGTTCCACGTAGTATGACTGATGTTCAGGCTAGGCGTACTATCTCAATAATATTAGCTTTTTTGTTCATTCTTTGACTTGCAAAGCAGACATCGACACCCATCCATACACAAAGAATTGAAAGATGGTAGATTTTCCGATTTGACGGCTGGTACACGGAAGGCGCGGCCCTTGCTAGTGGTTATTGAGCAGTGAAAATCTGTCTGTAGACTTAAGATAATTAGGCTTAGATTGTTCTGGATGCTGATTTCATGGGACAATAGTAACGCATGTTTGGATAAATTATATATATACTATACCCAAGTCCGTTTGGAAGTAATGAACATGTTGGCAAAAATTTTGTAGTTCATGCTAGAAAACTCAGTGGCAGTAGTCTTCTTATTCAAACAATGGCAGTTCCTTTGTACTAGGGCTATTGAATTTGCTGTTGCTGCGGGAGATCATAAAGCTGCAAAATGTAGACAAACTCAGAGTAAGTTCAAATCCAGTATTCTAAAACTGATATGCATTTTCTACCGCATTTTTTTTTCTTCCATTGAGAAGGCTTCAATGAAAGTAATAAAAAAAATTTCCTGATAATAACCCTATACTTTTCAGTGTGTATGACAAGCTGACAGTGGCGTGCTTGGTCATGGATATGTGTGTGTGTCTAATGTCGAAAAAAGTGGGGGCAGAACATTTTTTTCTCGGGTGAACACTGAGTTAACATGTTTTCAGGTTTAATAAGTAAATGACCGATTGTCAATTTCAGTTTTTGGACGGTCTGCTTGGTTTTGATGGTTTTTATTGCCTTTTGTACACAAACGTGGTTTGGCATTAATTTTTTTTTCAGCGTAAGTTTTTCGTCAGGTAATGCCGTGTGTGTGTGTGTGTGTGTGTGTGTTGTGTGTGTGGTGTGTGTGTTGTGTGTGGTTGTGTGTGTGTGTGTGTGTGTGTGGTGTGTGTGTGTGTGTGTGTGTGTGTGTGTTCGGCATGATCAAAGCCTTTCACCAAAAGCTTGAGACATTCATCACGGAAGTGATACACAAATGTATTGTCCTCATACATATGTTTAACTTTTGTGGCCTACAACTGTTGTAACCTCAACCTTCCACTTCATAAAAATATCACTCGTCTTAGTGTACTTTAGCTTGCCCCGATCTTTTATAGCCCACGATTACATCGAAACCCCATGGTTTTCCATTCTTAGGCATCAGAAAAGAAATGTATACAATTCAAGAAGACAGAACAGGCTCAAACATTACTGGCAGCAAGACAGAATACAAGTAAGCATTTCACAAGTGCAGAGTTATATCTTGTTTTTGAATACACAATACGAAGTGTGTCGACAAATTTGTTCTATGCGAAGCGTCACAAATAAAAAGGCGTGACGAAGACTATTAATGCTTCATACACTCATGATGCTTACATTGCGCTTGTTTAGTGCGTCGCTAGATTAACTTTGTGTTTTTGTTAGCCAAGGATAGAAATGTCATTTAAGACGGAATTTTTACTAGTTTGTTTCATATCCATATATTTGAGAGCCTGATAATTGTTGGTTAAATGTCTGAGGTTAAATGTCATTTGATCGTAATCTTAACTTTTTATTATCTGCTCTGTGTGTGTTGTGTGTGTGTGTGTGGGTGGTGTGTGTGTGTGTGTGTGGTTGTATGTCCAGGTCAAATATTCCGATTATTTTGCGTGAGCTTTAAAAACAAAGCAAAAAACAAAACAAACGAAACAAAACAAAAAAACCCCTTATTATCTAAATTATCATCTCCGCCCATCGCTAATAACAGTATTCTTTGGTGTAACAAAACTGATGTAGTTGTCGTGAGGAACCTGCATGGATGTCCGAAAAACACATTGTGAACCTGTCCAATCTCCCCTACTCTCCTTGAAAAGCTGACCAGCCAACAGAGAGATTTCAACAGTTGTTTTTGGTTTTTTTTTTTCCTTCGTTGATTAATAGTTGTAAATTATTTAAACAATACAGTCGTTATTATCCTCCCTTATTTTAGTTTATTTTTCATGTTTTTATTTATTTATTCATTTATTTTAATGTGGGCGCCGTTGAGCGGAAACGGAAGCGTAAGGAGCGAGTTTCATGTCGGAATCGTTATCAGAGCCACGGTACACATGGTGCTGACCCTCTAAATTAGGTTCGCCAGTCCGCCGCATGCCTTCTGTACGACTCGTCAGCTGAGCAGACGCAAGCAGAGAATACTTCGACGGGAAAGATGAAGGCGGGGGGCACGTCGTCTGAGGAATTCGATCCAAGCGTAAGTGTTTGATTATCGAAACATTGAAATTTCAGTTCTGTGTGAAATTTTATTTGCTTCCGTGTTGTAAGGCAACTTGTAATCGGATAGATTTTTTTAACTCTCAGTCGTGTTGACTGTGGTTCTGGGTGTGACCAGTGTAGAAGTGAGAAATTGTAATGAGTACGTTTATGCGGCATCAGAATTGGTGCGCGTTGTGTCTAATTTGCAAGGGTTATCAAAACTCTCAACTCCTTTAATGTCGTTTTGCAATCGACTAACACCCGTCTCCATTTACATTAATGGATTGCCTCCGGTAGTGTAGATATGACAGACGAAACAATCAAATGGCGGAGGCTCGCAGAGGGAAATAACTTTCGGTGCCAAGATGTAAAATAGGTCGAACGAACGTTGGAAGTTTTGAGGTGAAAAATGCTAACGTGTTTTCCGTGAATATTTATTAACATGGTTGGACGCGAGTTTGTGCCGAAGCACGGATTGAGAATGTTTGCCAACAATTAACATTCTGTCGACCGGGGGTTTTATTTTCATGTGTTCTGTGAAAACAAGGCTGAAAGAAGGCCAAAAGCGTTACGGTTTGTTGGTGGGGACCAAGCTATATTATCTGATCACGGGCTCCATTTACGGTTTCTAACGATTTGTATTTTTTGATTTGTTTTAATGAGACTACGAGAACGATCTTCTAAGTTTGGGTGGTTATGTATTTCATCGGCGCATTCAACGCCAGTATAAACAACACGTAAAACACCTATGCTATCTATGCGTCGACTGCATGTCAGTAAACGAGGATGTGTGAATTTCTACAAATAGTCTGTAAGTTGAATACCAAGTGTTCAATATGCAGGACCTGATTCCTCCCCCAACCACCCCCCACCCCCCTTGTTTTTGATTTTTTTTTTATTAAAGACTAGTAAGCATGTTGATCATCGGAACGTCGGGAAAAGTCTTATATGCAGTCCGTGAGTGTGTCGGTTTCCATCATGCTCTGTTATGGCAGTGGCACGGTTTAGCTTGAAAGAACCCCAGCTGCATCGTGTTTTGTCCTCTTTCTTTTGAAACTCGGGCTTTAGTTCCGTCCATCAGTGATCGATTTCAAAGTAAGATAGGCTGAATCTTAATTAGCAGGGTATGAGTGCAATAGTTCCACCACAGGGCCCCCCACCCTCCCACCCACACCCACTCACAACACACACAAATACCTCCTCCCACCTACAGAATGTGACTGAATAGAAGAGACACATCTGATAAGTGTCAAAATTCCAAAGTGATTTATCATTCCTTTGTCGTTGTTTCTTTAAGAAACAAAATAATTTAGGGCCAGTCCTTGGTTTGTTTTAAAGTTACTTTTTTTTCAAGAATACAAAGTGTCTAATCAAGTCGTCAGTGAATCAAATGGGAAGAAAGATCATTTTTTCACAAGTAGATAAGAGATCAACGACAGAAAAGTTTTCTCATTCAATAGTAATCTTTAATAAGAGGAGGAGGTGGGCAGGGGGAGGGTTTCATGTGCCAAGAATTTATTTTTGTGTGTGCAGTTTTACAATAAAATCTTTAAATGTTTTACTTTTTGTTTTAGGCACCCAAATTAAAAATTTTCAAACAAAAAAAAAAAAAAAAAAAAAGGTCTGAAACTTTAAAGCGCTGTGTAATGAAATACTGTGAAATAACGAGAGATGAGCATCCAAAAAGGAAAAAAAGTGATTTCGAACTGTAAGCTTTTGTGTGTGTGTGGTGTGTGTGTGTGTGTGTGTGGTTGTGAAATCATTTGTGGAAATTTTGAAAAAACAATCAAGGAAAAACTTGTTGGTTATGGCGCATTTCGTAATTAAACCGTAAAGAAAGTGATTTGTGAAAAACAAAATTGCTCCAGAGCCTGAAAACCTATTGGACCACCCGCCCCCCTCACACACGCACACACAACACACAACACAACCCCACACACACCACCACACACCAACCCTAAGTGTAGGGGACCAAGTTCCATGATTTTTTATTTATTAGAATATTTCATTCATAAAATATTTCACTACTCTTGGCCTTTGTGAGCTCACTTTTCCGCCTTTTTCCTCTTTTTATTTCCTTTGAACTATCCAGTTGATTCACCTTTGCAGCCTTCAAAGACACAGTTTTGCCCAAGTTGAAATGATGTTATCTTTTCCCTCCCCCACCCCCCCTCCCCTCCCCATCTTTACACACACAAGTTCTGTTCATTTTTGTTTTACTGTCGATTTTTGCTTACTTTCATTTCATGCCTGTATGTTCTCAGTCTTTTATTACAACAATGACTCGACGTAGTATATTGTACAAGTTGTGCTCCTTAATCATCGTCACACGCTGTGTACACTTCTTCGTTTAATTTTTAAATGTAGAACTACCATGAAATTATAATATTGGGGGGGGAAAAATCCATCAGTTGGTATGAACAATGGTTTGTACGCTCCTCGACGCAGCTTTTGCCAAAGTTGAAAATGCACGTTCTCTTTTTCCTTCCCTCCCTCCCCCCCCCAGCTTTTACAACAATTCTGTGTTCATTTTTGCTTTTTTACTGTCGATTTTGCTTTACTTTCACTTTATGCCAGTATGTTCTCTTTCTTTTATAACAAAATGACGGACGTAGTTATATTGTACAAGTTGTGCTCCTTTATCATCGTCCCTCACGCTGTTTTACACTCTTCTTCTTCATTTTAAAAAGTAGACTACTATGAAATTACAATATTGGGGGGGGGGGGGGGGGGGGGGGATCCATCAGTTTGGTATGAACATGGTTTTGTAACTCTTTGACGCAGCTTTTGCCAAAGTTGAAATGCATGTTCTTCTTTTTCCCCTCCCCCCCCAAGCACCCCCTCCCCCTCCCCCCAGCTTTTACAACAATTCTGTTCATTTTTGCTTTACTGGTCGATTTTTGCGTACTTTCATTTCATGCCTGTATCTGGTCTTTCTTTTATAACAAAAATGACCGACTGTATATTGTACAAAGTTGTGCTCCTTTATCATCGTCACACGCTTTTACACTCTTCTTTTGCATTTGAAAAGTAGAACTACCATGAAATTATAATATGGGAAAAAAACATCCATCAGTTCGTATTATGAACATGGTTGGTACACTCCTTGACACTCCTTGAATTCTGGAACAGCGAATTCAAGGCTTGAAAAACCTTTGAAAATAAATAAAATTGGGTTCTGTTGACCAAACACACCTTGAAAACCCCTAGAAAATCAAAGCCATCAGCTCCAAAAATTTTTAATGTGCAAAAAGAAAATGGCAAGTTTGATTTTTCTGCGTTGAGGGTTAATGAAATTATTTGAAAATTTTCTTTTGCAAAAGTTGTCGCGATCCTGGTCTATGATCGCGCTATATAACCAGGGGGGAGATTTGTAACTTGATCAATTTTGGTGAAGTTTAGCAAATTATTCTCCCTTGGTTAATAGACGACAATCAGGATCACAACGATGTTGTTAGAGAATTTTTTTTCCATCAACCTGAATGCAGAAAAATCAAACTGCCATTTAGTTTTTTTCAACTTTTACGCAAGTATTGTAGCCTTGAAATAAAACAACCCTTGGTAAACTCTTTGAATTTGTTCTTGGGAGTCTGTAGGAACCCTGTGTGGAGAAAAAAAAGTAACAAAAGTCATATGATTCTGTTGTTTACAAAGATGCTCTTAACAATCTTCCTAGGGGGAAATGTACTACTGTATCCCTTTCATACCCCCCTTCCTCCACCACTACTTCATGCAGAATGAACGTGAATGTTAGCTGTTTATTCAATGTTAGGAAGAAAAAAAACCAGTGTGTTACTTGTAAACAAGAGTTCAGCGGGAGAGGAGATATAGGTTTGTTGGTTGTCAGTTTTCTATGTCTCTGGCTTTATGTCTTTTCAGGGAAAAAAATTTGTGAGCTTTTCTTGAATAACTTTTTAAAGAAAAACTGTTTAGAAGTCTGTTCATGAGGAAAAATTGAAGTCCATTTTCTCACCAGGGCAAGTCGTAATTGAATAGAGAATAGAACGATTACTGCACTTATTTTTTTAGACAAGCGTACCAAAATTTAAGGATGATGGAAAAACACACACACACACACACCACACCCACACACACACACACACACACACACACACACACCACTACCTGTCATGTATTTTTGTTATGTGGAATGTGTACATTCTACAGATACCCCAATTAGAAGTTAGACTAGTAATGCTTAGTGCCAGTCTTCATCGTAAAATCTAAAATCCAAACTAAGAATAATTTTCATATTGATAAGATGTATCGTATAACGGTGTATGATATATATATATAATATATATATTATCTATATGATATATATATTAGAGAGGAGAGAGAGAGAGAGAGAGAGCGAGAGAGAGAGACACACACCACACACACACACACACACACACACACACACACACACACATCACCAACGATTACACCAACATATCATCAATTATTTTTTGATTCAACCAACGGACTTACTAGTCTCAAAACACGCACGTGCAGCGCCCGCATTTGTGGTGTGCGTGCGCACACACACTAGCACACCACACACAACACCCCACACACACACACACAACACACACAACACCCACACACACACATATGCACAACTCACACACATACGGCGGTGACTACCATCAACAACTGTGAGATTCAACCAATGGAATCTCCAAGTTGATTTAGTTTCCACTGGTGCCTACACATGTGAAACAAAGAGCTGGTTGGTTACCATGTGGTTAATGCATAACTTCCATTCTAAATCATATTCAGTTTCCCAAAACTGCCCTTGGTACCCACAGCCCAAACTTGGCAAGCCAGGACCGAATGCTTCAAGTGTGTTACTTAGACTGTCATACGCCAACAAAATGTAAGCCATCTAATAGGTAGAAAAGCTTTCCTGATGTGTTTCATTCCCTCAGGCCAAGCACAGCTGAATGGTTATCGTAACCTACCCGGCAGGCCGATGGTCACTGAACAGCAGTGGTCACCTGCCACAACTGCCAGTTCTCCAAGCCCACTGTAGAACCGAGGAAATGGGTGTTGGGTGGAGGCTGGATGCCTTCCTCACCCAGAGCAGCTGGTCGATAAGTACTTGTCACCCCTTCCTGGACATGAGAATTACTTCCTAGTTACTCTCCTCTCTTTTAGTATCCGACCCGGGGTGCAGAGTTTGCACCTTGAAGGACCCAGGGAACTAATCTCAGCCACAAGCAAAATTACCCTTAGTTTTGCTTTAAGGACTGGAGAACGTTTGGCCGACTGGTGACAGGTTTTTTTTTTTTTTTTGTTTTTTTTTTTTTTTTTTTTTGTTGAATATTCACGATTTTTTTTCCCAAAGCTTCCAATGAAAACTGTATTTTTTGTGAGCATCCATTTGTCTTCTAATGAGTTAAATCTGAAAAGGATATTGTACAGCTCTAGAATTTTATCTAGTTGAATTGGTTTGGGGAAAGTGCAAGTTTGCTGTACGTATGGTATTTATTTGTATTTATTTAGTTTGAGAAAGAGTGATTAAAAACTAGGAGGAAAATAATAAATGTCCAATGTTTTTCTATTTTCTTTTCTATTTACTACTTCTCAAGCTTCAGATTTTCATTAACTCTCAAGATCAGATGGTGTGTTAGGTGTCCTGTGTTACAAGCATATGTGACATGATTTCTCAAAATCATCATCTGTACATCAGCTGTACAGTTGTGTATCAACAAGTGAACTAGATATGCCTGTCTGTCAGTTGCAAATATTAGGTATGTGCCGTTGAATACAGGGGTGGGAGACCTTCCGTACTGACACGGAATTCCATATTATAGCAAATGTTTCTTTTGTTTTTGTTTTGTTTGATGTTTTTTCCGTGTGCGTGTTCCAATTCAGGTTTTCGCTCCACTCGTATTTGAAACCCGCCATCTTGTTTTCAATGCGTGAAGACCATTTCATCATGCTTTATATTTAAATTTGTCAAAAATAGAGCTGATTAACGATGGAGGCAGAGGCATGAAGGTCGACAATGACCTGGAGAAAAACAAATGGAGAAATGAATGGATGGATGAGATGGACGAATTGGAATCGTCTGTTCCGAAAATGGCTGCGGGAAAACAAATGAAGTGGGCGCTGCTTGGTGTATACTGTGCAGTCAGAAGCTTGTATACAAGTCAAATGGACAAAAGTTGATCTCAAAGTGCCATTCCCAGGAGATGAACATCTGAAGAGATTGAATGTGCTGACACACCTCATCAATGTTCCTGCTGCTGCTCCAGTAATGGCTCCAGTGTCTAATTTTTTGTGTGTGTGTTTTTGTTGTTTTTTGCTGTCCCAGCCTCTGCGCCACCTCAGAGGCAGTGCACCCACTCCGTTTATTCCGACACCTTATCCACAGCTGCAGCCCGGTCAAGCCCTGCTGCAGGCCCAGCACCGGCAATCCACAGGGAGCAGTCAGTGTCAAGTTGTCAAGAGGCTATCACACCGGAGGAGACACTGCACTACTGCTGAGTTACTTTGGTGGTGTTCAGTGGCGCCAGTTCTGATCTAACATTTGCAGGACACCACCCACTAAGCCCCCTACTGACAACAATAATTGCTTAGTCGCGGAGCTGGCGTGAGTGAGCTCTCCCAAAGGGCGCCACCACATCCGTCCAACGACAGCCCCCATGGACTCGCCGATACCGTGACCCGACGGAACCAACCAAGGCCACAGACGTGAAGAGGACATCGAAATGGAGGTCACCATGAGAGCAGGGCATGAAGGGCCACAGAATTTGAGACTTTTTTATGCTGATGATCGATGAGAATGAGGATGATTAAGATGATGCTACAGATTTCCATTTCGGTCTGAGACTACATGACAGGGCTGTACTCTACGCTTCCTTTCATAATATATCCCGGGCGTCAACCAGGCCCGAGAGAACAGGCACCTGCAGTGTGGTCAGGAAATTTGAGCAACACTCTCAGAAACGCATCCATTAAGTGGATGAAACTAGACTGTGTGGTCCCAGTCTTCCCAACTGAGTCCGCAGCAAAACTCAACTCTGGGTAGGAGCCGGTCGGGGCAGAAAAAACCCACATGACTTGATGGCACCTGATTTCTGTTTCTGAGAATCGCCCCACTGTAGTCATCTAAAAGCTGACCCCACTGCTGTCACTGACTTCTGCTACCATGATTTGCCTCACTGCATCCACCCGATTTCCAGTTCTGTATTCACCTTGCTGCTTTGGCTGATAGGACTTTTTCAAGTTCACTCATTGCAGCCACTGATTTTCTTCTCAAGAGTGTGTTCAGTGGGGTTACTGATTTATTGTTCCAGGTTCATCCACTCTACCATTGACTTTCATTTTTCAGATGCCACAGTGCCACCAGCCACAGATTTCTGTTGTAAGACTTGGCCCACTGTAGCTTTGATTGTGCTCAGACAGTGTTTGTTCCAATCCAGTGCTAGTGCAGACATTGACTCTGCTGAATTTAAAGCCATGTAAGACTTAAAAAAAAAAAGGAAAAAAGGAAAACAGGAATCCTCATTACTGCACTTTTAAATAGATTAAGTGATTAAATGGGGCCGCTATCCTTCTATTAAGATCACTAGTGAGTAATATTTATACATTGCATCCGGTTTTGTTTTGATGGTTTACTGAATTAAATATGTATTCTAAGTACCTGCATAACATTTTCAGTTTAATACTTAAGTTGCAAGTCATATTTGTCATATTTGGAGTTAATTATTAACTTTGTTTTCAAGGAGAAGCCACAAAAGTGTCTTGGCAAGACAAATTTTCTTCAGCGTGTTGGTGGCATTGAGCTCCAGACCTCCCAGCAGGGCGTTGTCCCTTCACCGCACCAGGGGCCTAAAGCACACCCCCCCCCCCCTCCCCGGCCATTACAGTATAGCTATGATTTTCTGCTCCCAGCCCTGTGAATAGATGGATTTTTATCAACCAAGTCACAGACATGTCAGTTTTCAGAAAAATGACTCTTCAAAGAAGAGCTGCTGTCACCAGTCGTGAACATATATGATTCTTTTACAGAGATTTGCATTTTTATGAGCTGGAGATCTTATTGTGTTAATTGCTATTAAAGACATTATTGAGGAGTCCATTATGTCAGCTTTGATATTTTTGACATTCTTTGTCTGTTGATCGACATCCCTTTGGTTTTGTTCAATGATTAACGTGTAGCATACAGTAACACATCTGTGAAGCATGAAGTCAGTTGTGTTCTGGTTCAGTATGTAGTAAACACTGGTTTTTGATAGCCGGAAGTTTCCCCTGATAAGTTGGTTCCTGTTGATTTATTGCAATTACATGGAGAAGGATGCCACTCGGTGTGTCCGAAATAAACTGTTTTCAGTCATTATACTACTGACTTTGCCTGTCAGCTCTGCCTAGAACTCTCTTTGACTATTGTAAAAGCAACTGTAGCAGTAGAAAACTCGTCTCCTCTTCGATACCAGTGTTACAGGCTTACAGGGGATATGTTGGGAAGAGTCAAAATCCAGTTGTGATCAGTTCGACAGCCTGGTTTCTTCTGGTATAATACACTCTTTGAATGGTACGTGACTGGCTGGGTTAATTTATGGTTATTGTGCTTATTGATTTGCTGATCACTATTCACTGTGTAATTTGATTTGGTTCAAACGACTGAGACAGAGTTGATGGCTGCAATCTTAACTGACACAGAATATTTTTGCATGTTCATCTGAAATCATTAGAAGAGAGAAGTTTGGACACTTTAGGCTCTAGAGAACGATTAAAAACTAAAAAACTTTTTTGCTTTTTTTTTTCTTTTGTTGTGTTGTTGGTGTTGTTGTCCTCCAAGGTATTGAAATATGTTGATGGTGACTAAGGCAATAGTCTTATTCCCCTATTTTTTGCACCAGTCACTATACAGAAGGTAAACAGACCTGCAGAGCAGGGGAGACAGCTACAATTGCACTATTATCAATGATTGCAAGTGATTATAATGCCCTTTACTAATTTTTCTTCACCAGTTTTTGCAAATGTTGATGTTTAAAGGGAAGGAAAAAAGAAACAAGCAAACAAACTTTTAGCTTACAGTAAATAATTACAGAAATATCAGAAGTATTGACAAATAACAGTGATAGCAATCTTCATACCACCATCAATGTTGATAAGAAGGAAGAGCTTTAATTGTAGGACATGAATTATATTATTTCAGATTTTAAAAGCTCTCGCCCCTTTCCAACGCTTTTTGAAAAATTCAATAAAGAATGAAAAGCAGTTTGTGAATGGTAA
The DNA here is from genome assembly GCA_016801955.1 of Conus betulinus. Lineage (NCBI taxonomy): Eukaryota > Metazoa > Mollusca > Gastropoda > Neogastropoda > Conidae > Conus > Conus betulinus. The sequence goes on along the minus strand of JADBJO010026955.1, from coordinate 10,198 downwards.
TGCAGAGACAGGCTGCAAACTAGTGAAAAAAAAAAGAGCTCAGAAACATGTGGTCTCGTTTCGTAGGATTCTTTCATCTGTGTCATTTCCTACAGTATTCTGCACGCTTTCCCATATCTTCTCAGCCTCTTTGCCCCTTAAAATGTTACCGTAAGGTTTTTTATATTGTCAGGGTTTTGGGTTTGTTTTTTTTTTTCAAGAAAGCTTTTAATTGCTATTTACAAAAGGAAACAATTTTTTCACAATGATTTGAACAGTAACTAGGATGGCTTTTTTTTTTTTCATATAATTATTGCCATTTAAAAAGCAAACAGTTTTTCAGTATACTACTACTAGGATGTAAGGTTTAGAGTGAGGTGCTGTCTTTAACTTGGTGCATAATGCTGGTGATTAGAATCGAGAATCAGAATGAGATTTTGTTCTTTTTCTTCTGATATTTGCATGTTGGGTGTAAACTGGTTCAAGTCTTCTGCAGATGTTTGTGTTGAATATCTGCTAAATGAACATACAACAAAAAGGAGAAGCAATGGGAACATTGAGGGAAATCAACAATTGCAATCTGTGATGTGGAAAACCCTGTTCCTGGCCTTAAGAGGCGAACTGAATATTCACCATGAAGTTGGTTGGTTTCACTCTTGACATCAACCATCAGATAACAAAAACAAGTATCAGGTAGAGACTATCGATTTTGTTATAACTATAGAATTGGGGGCAAGGGTAGCATTCAGAATGTTCTGATCCTTTGGTGTTTGAAATGTGGATGGAGGGAGAGAGGGCATGAGTAGAAAGAACTCGTGGAGAGCGTGGCAGCAGACAGTCCTCAGAAGAGAAGCCCCCTTCAAGCAAGTGTTTCGGCCCTTAAAGGGAACCCTTGACACTCTGGGGGGTTGGGGCCACACCCGTTCATGACTCCGGATGTCCCTCCGCTCCCTCCGCTCGTCCCCATCTCGGGACGAGCCATGGCTGGAATTCGAAAAACCAGGCCCTTCTGGGACATGCTAATTTTCCACTTAATGACTCGCGCACTAACCACTGAGCCACTGGGACACCCTAATATTTGTAGGAAATTTAAGCCTTATGAAGTTTCACTTTTGTTCCTCCTTGACCAGATCCAGCTTGAAACCTCTCTGCTCTGCTGCTTCTGCCATTGCTTTCAGGGCTCTGTTTTTTTCCCTCCCTGCAACTGAGAGGCTGTTTCATTGACCTACAAAACCCCTAGCTCCGATTTCTGCTGCGAGGACTTGACCTATAGCCTTCTCTCCTCAGGCTGTTTGCCAGATCAGCATACTTTTCATTCTTGTAGATTTGAGCTGCCTCCATTCTGTTCTCATATGGCACCGTGAGCTCGATCATGATCAGCTGCTTGGTTGACTGAGATGGACTACCATGTCTGGTCTCATGCCAAAGCAACCGGCAACATTCAGAATGTTTCTGATCCTGGGTGTTTGAAATGTGGATGGAGGGAGAGAGAGGGCATGAGTAAAAGAAACTCATGGAGAGGGTGGCAGCAGAGAGTCCTCAGAAGAGAAGCCCCCTTCAAGCAAGTGTTTCGGCCCTTAACTCCTGACACTCTAGGGGGGTTGGGCCACACCCGGTTCATGACTCCGAATGTCCCTCTGCTGCCCCTTGCATGATAATATTATCAGAGAGAGGAAAAGAGAAAATGTTCATGAAACTGCAGATGGCTTGCCAGAACTGTTTGAGTTCATTTAATCCAAAGATATACGTCAGAAATGTGTATGTGTATAGAGTGAAACAGCTTTTTGTTCCAGCGGCCTCCTTTTAGGTGGTTACTTTAAACTAAAGAGATGCTCTGGACCTAGACATACATCAACATACATGATCCGTCTTCTGGCCGGAATTGGTAGCAACATGCAAACAAAACAAAACGAACAAACAAAAACCAACAGGAAACAAGCTCTAAATGATACTGATTAAAAATAGAGAAAAGTTAATTACTAAACATGAAATTTAAAATGAAATTCATGCTGGCGGACACTCAGCACTGAACAACCATGTAACATTATCACTTTTGTTGTTCGTTTGGTTTTTGCATGATGTTTATTTTTCATGCTTTGTCTGTTTTTGTTGTTTTGGTTTTTTTTGCATGATGTACATATTTGCATGCTTTGTCCTTGTTTGTTTAGGTATTTCCTGCTGTCTGAGAGAGGACTCGCAGCTAAAATTGCTGTGTGAAATTTAATATGCAAGTTTGTGGGCAATATTTGAAATAGCTGTGTGTATTGAGCATTCCATGATCGTGATTAGGAGGTTGATTTCACTACAGAGTTCAAAAATAAGTTTCGGTAACTGGTTATATCTCAACGAAAACAAAAGCAAAAATGCTCAGCAGATTTCGATATGACAGTCGAGGATGAAATTCATGTGTGTCATGAACATATTGCAAAATTTTCCCAGATTTTGTTGTGTTTTTTTGTTTGTTTTTTTTTCTTTTTTTTTGTTTTGCTAACACTTATTGTTCTCACACTCTGTGCAACACCAGGTAACAAAATCTGTCGCTCATCATTTATTCTATGATGACTGTTTAATTAGTCCTAGAGATACTGATCAGTGCCATGTTACTGATGGAATTTAAACTTGATAACGGTAGGGTCACGTGCCATGTGAACCAGAAAATGCTTGTGGTCATTAAGAAAAAATTGTTTTTTCAGCAGCAGTGGAACAAATGGCACCATGCCAGTCGCCAAGAAAAAAACCTCCTCGCGGTCAGAGCATAGTGACATCAGTTGCTGCTGTATGTGGCGGAGGAGATGATGCTGAGAGAACAGCAGGAAGCGAAAAAATATAGCGGAACAGATAGTGCTGAGAGGAAGGCTGCTAAAGACAAAGGTGCTCCAGCCCAATGAAAAAAAAGCCAGTTTTTCAACAACCCAGACGTCAAAAGGTAAGCAATTGTTTTTTTTTGGGTGAAAGGTTACATTTTTTAGTATGTATTTATGCCTCCAAGTCCTACTTTTTTTTTAAAAACTTTCTCTCTGTCTCTGTCTGTCCCTCTCTCTCTCTCAACTATAGAGTTAACTGCCACTTACTAACTTTCTCTCTCCTGTAACCCTCCCATCTCTCTTGCCTCACCATTCCCTTCTGGAGCAGAGGCACCACACACGGTGCCTATATTTGTTGATAACGCAAAGATCCCCCCCAACCAAAAATTATGTAGATTTAATCGATAAGAAAAAAAATTGACAGACAATTGCCAGGGTGTCTGGATGATTGATAATAGTTTTGTACTCGGAGAGAGTTTGAGAGAGGAAGGCAGAGAAAGGGAGGTGCGGAGTCAGGTGCATGTTGCAGTGATCACGTGCTGAAGTTAGGAAATCAAAGTCAGTGACAGCTACACCGTGACTGGCACCCAGTAGTGCATGAAGATATCTGGAAATGTAATTTCTGCTGAAATGGTGAAAGTGTCCTGTATGTCTTGGGGATATCTGTGACTATTGGCAGTGAAGGGAAAGCAAAAAACTGTAGCGATCTTTCCGTTCACAATCGTTAAATGTGCCAACAAGTCATCTTCTAGGATGGTCTAGAAGGGCTAACCTTCCTCCATGTTGTTCAACTGGTCACTTGTTGTGAGTGCCCAGAACTACAGTGCTTGATCATCTGCGCATGGCACCTGACCTGACCGCCCGCAACTTCCGTTTTCTCCAAATGCCTTCCTCTTCTCAAACTCTCCCTTTCAGGTGAGCATCGGGGGTACATGTGCAGAGGGGTGGGGGGGGGGGGGGGGGGGGGGGGGGGGGGGGGGCGGCTGCCATCATTGGTGTTTGTTCTGCTGACAGCTGTCGGTTTATCACTGTAGTTAGTCAAAGAGGGCAAGTAGAAATTTGAGGGGATGAGTGGATTTGTGATCACTTATCCCCGGGACAAAACTAAGAATATCGGGCAAATTCTAGTCCTGAAAGTACTTAAAAATTTTTTGTTGAATGATGCGCTGAAAATCTGCCATGTAGGAAACTTTCAAGGCTATTTGCTTTGTGGCCAGGTAAAACAGGAAACTACTAGAACCCCTGTTACATTTTGATTCCTGTGATTTAAGAAAGTTGGTGTCAAATTAAGAAATATTGTTGTTGGAAACTTACATAAATACGGTACTAAAGTCACATGGCATGAGTACAATTAAAAAAAACTGGTATATGATGTATTTAAATCTAGCGTTCAGTCATATCATAGTTTTTGGACACGTGGAGTTGAGCTCTGCGGAGAAAGAAAACTTATAGCAAAGGAACTGATCTCTCGACACATCTCTCCACCCCCTTTCTCCCTCTCTCTCTCCTCTCTCCTCTCTCTCTCGCTCTCTCTCTCTCTCTCTCCTAGAGTACCAACAAAAAAGAAAAATGGTACGGTTGAAGAATATGAAAGTGGTTTGTCTGATGCGTTCAACTTTTTTAAAAATAACGTTTTCATGTTTTTTTTGGCATTCAGATTAACTGGACCCTTATATTTTATTTTTTTTGTTATTTTTCAGATATTCTGAAGCACCTGCAGCAGCTCAGGAGAGGAAATAGCCATTGATGTGCTACAAAGCTTATCTGATAGAATGCTTCGAGAACTGTTATCTCTATTAATCAACCTTAAATGATTATACACCACATTTTAGCTACATATGTGCATTCTATGCAGATGGCAGTAAATGCACACAAACGTTCAAAGGATTTAGAGATGAAACTAAGGTGTTTGAACCCCTTGAAGCCCACATAAGGGAACACGTCAACGAAGAAGCTACAAAGGTAAAATATGGTTTACATCGCTCCATTTTATATGTTCCATTTGGCAGGTTTTACAGTTTCTTGGTCAGAGATAAGTCTTGATATGGAGTCATCTTGTAAGTTATGTTACTTTTGTGCGTGTTTTATAGAAACAGGAATTTTGAACAAAAACAAAAAGAAAAGAAAAGTGAAAGGAAGGAGAGAACTTTTACTATTTCTTCCCATGTGTGCTATTTGTATTTAACACGATGATGTGCAACTGATCGTCAGAAAGAGAGAGAAAGCCTTTTCCCTATGCCACAAAAGCCTGAAACTGAAGGGAAACAATTGCTGACATTTACACCATACAGACATGTTGATTAAAAAGTGACAATGTTCATGTACAGGTATCACATGATCTGAGGCATTTGAAGCCATGGCAAACGACATTACAAGAAATGTTGCAACCATGGAAGATGATATAGCTTACCCATTCATTCTGTCTCTGAAAGTGGATCCTCACTGGTTCACGAAAGTTTGCGGTTTCCAACATACTCCAGCACAGTAATCCATCACAAACAGCCCTGAAAAAGAAGGTTGTGTGTATTCTTCAGATTTTATGTGAAAATAAGCGTGGATATGTCTCCATGTTGTTACTTGAGAGATAAATGAAACAAAAAAAACAGTTTTTCAGATTCTCTTTGTGGTCTCATAATCCTATTCTAGACTTTCACCAATTCAATTAGATGTTAAAAGCATGACCCCAAATAAAGTTGAGGGTGTTTTGCACATGTGCAGCATTTGTGCAAAATGCACTTCGGAAAGTGTAAGATCCTGAACTTTTCTTTTTCCTTTTTTTCTTTTTTTATAATCAAGTAGAATCCCTTGTAATTCATGACCCACAACTGATGATGCCTTCTGGTTTGATTCTGTGACTTGCATTGAAAGATTATAAGTGAGGTTTTAGTGGTGCATATTATCACTTCATCAGTGTGGCACTGGATCAAAAAATACTTTTATGGCTACATTGCATTTCATATTTCCCAAAACTGTGAGGTGTGTCTGAGAAATGTAGGCAGCTGGATTTTGGTCGAAGAAGTAGAGGCAGACTTTTTCATAAACTGCTTTAACATCATTGAAGAATATCTGTGGTCGTCATTTGTTATAACGGTTATAGATTGAAAAGTATGTTTGTCTGATTTTCTTGAAGGTTTTAGTTTTTTTCATGTATTTTCAATCATGAATTTATGTATCTGCTGTCTGAATTGTGGTGTTTGCGGACGTCCCAGGGCAGTTTTCCTCCGTTTTTACGAGGTAGGGAAGAGTTTTCCACCAAGTAGTCAAGATGAGTAGTATTTGCTGTAAGCTTGCGCCTACGGTCCCTATCAATCAATTAACTGTTCCCCAGGGTAGAACGAAGGCAATCTGAACCTGAAGTGCTATGCTAGCGACTTTTTGTGTGAGGGGCATGCTGCAGGAGTAATCGGTGGTGTAAATCGGGAGTAAAAGTCCTGTTGTTCTTATGTGGCTGCATAAAACTGAGCCAAGAATATGTATACTAGAATGAGTAGACGTAATAACCTGCGGCCCATTGAAACCCCCGAACGAAAAAAAAGAGACCTCAGCTTTCACTTTCAAGTCAGAACATGCGTCAAAAGAGGAAAATGATGTCGACACAGAGTCGGATTTAATGACTATTCGGAGGGTCAGCAAAGGATGTGAAAAGAAGATTCACGATTCCCAGTGACCTGTAGCGACAATTTTTCCTCAAGTGGCAACATTGGAAACGAACACCCATAAGAGTGGACACATAATCAAGTGAAAATTGCCTTATGACAGACTGACCTGTGTGCTATGTGTGAGGGCTCTGGAGGGTCTGGGTATCATTATGATAGTCCAACGGCCCAGACTGACAGACGACAACGTTTTAGGCGGTTAAATCAGACAAAATAGATGGCCTATCCCTGATCAAAATGAATCCGTTTACCACAGAATCTGTCTCTATTTGAGACGGAAAGCAACTTTTTCTGTTTGGCAGTAAAACAGGGCTTTGCGTCCCTTCCAACTCCTCATGTGCATCAGTAACTGTCGAGGTTAGACTCGGAGTAAAGGACACTAAAGTGCTATCGACTCGTCAATATGTTCCCCCCCCCCCCCCCCCTTCCCCCTCCCTGGTCCCCCCGCCCCTTCCCCCCCCCCCCCTTCCTTTCCCTCCCCCCCCCCCCCTCCCCCCCCTCCTTCGCCTCCCCCCCCCCCTTTCCCCCCCCCCCTCCCTCCCTTTCCCTTCCCCCCCCCCCCCAAAAAAGTTGGTCCTCCCTTCCCCCCCCCCTATCCCCCCCTCCCCCCCCCCCTGTTTCCCCCCTCCCCCCCTTCCCGTCCCATTCCCCTCCCCCCCCCCCCCCCCCCTCCCAAATGTTCCCTTCAGAGGAAAGGTGCAAATGCCCCCCCCCATTCCCCCATAAGAAATTCCCCCCCCCCCTTCCCGCTTTAATCCCCTTCCCCCCCTCCCTTCCCCCCCCCCTTCCCCCTCCCCCGTCCTGTCCCCCCCCCTCCAGTCGCCCTCCCCCCCCCTCCCTCCCTTCCCCCCCCCCCCCCCCCCCCCCCCCCCTCCACCTCCTCCCTCCCCCCCCCCCCCTCCCTTCCCATCCCCCTTCCCCCCTCCCCCTGAAGAAGCCACCCCTATGTTCCCCCCCTTCCCCCCCTCCTCCCCCCCCCCCCCCCCCCCCCCCCCCCCCCCGCCCCTTCCCTCCCCCCTCCCCCCCCCCCCCCCCCTCCCCCCCCCCCTTCCCCTCCCCCGTCCCCCCCCCCCCCCCCCTCCCCCCCTTCCCTTGGATCCTTGCTTCCCTCCCTTGGTCCCCCTCCCCCCTGATCCCCGTTTCCCCCCCCCCTCACTCCCCCTTCCCTCCCCCCCTCCCCCCCCCCCCCACCCCCCCCCCCCCCCCCCTGTTTTTCCCCCCCCCCCCCCTCCCCCCCCTCCCCCCCCCCCCCTCCCCCCCCCTCCCCCCCCCTCCCTTTCCTTCCCCCCCTCCCCCTCCCTCCCCCCTTCCCAACGCTCACTTTCCCCTTCCCCCTCCCTGTTCCATCCCCCCCCCCCCCTGTTCCCCCCCTTTTCCCCCTTCCCCCCCCCCCCCCCTTCCCCCCCCCCCCCCCCCCCTGCCCGGCCCCCCCCCCTCCCCCCCCCCCCCCCCTCCCCTCCCACCCCCCCCCCCCCCCTTTCCCCTCCCTCCCCCCCCCAAACATGTTCCCCCCCCCCCCCCTCCCCCCTTCCCCTTCCTCCCCTCCGAATCCCCAGTTTTGAGAAATATCCCTCTCCCCCCCCCCCCCCCCCCTTCCCTTCCCCCCCCCTTCCCCCCCCCCCCCTTCCCCCCCCCCCTCCCCCCCCCCCCCCCCCCCCCCCCCCCCCCGTCCCCCCCCCCCCCCCCCCCCCCCCGCTTGTTCCTCTTCCCCCCCCCTTTTCCCCCCCCCCCCCTCCCCCCCCCCTCCCCCTCCCCCCTCCCCCCCGTCCCCCCCCCCCTCCCTTCCCCCCCCTTTCCCCCCTCCCTTTCCCTCCCCCCTTCCCCCCTCTCCCTTAAGCTGATTATGACACCCTGACCAACTCCCTTTCCGCCAAACTGTTCCCCCAAAAGAAAAAATGAATGCCTACCTGATTTTGAGTTGTCCGCGCTACTGAAATTGAAATCAGTGTTCCCCCCCCCAATCCCTCCCCCCTTCCCCCCCCCCCCCCCCCCTCCTCCCCCCTTCCCCCCCCCCCCCCTTCCCTTGTTTCCCCCCCCCTCCCCCTCCCTTTCCTTCCCGTTCCCCTCCCCCCCCCCCCCCTCCCCCCCCCCCCCATTCCCTTCCCCCCTGCCCTCCCTCCCAGATCCCCCCCCCCCCTTCCCCCTCCTTCCCTTCCCCCTTTCCCCCCTCCCCCCTCCCCCCCCCCCTCACCAGGGTCCCCCCCTCCCTCCCCCCCCCCCCCCCTCCCTTCCCCCCTTTCCCCCCCCCCTTTGCCCCCCCCTCCCTTCCCCCCCCTTCCCTTCCCTCCCCCCCCCTCCCCCCCCCTTTGTTCCCCCCCCCCCCCCCCCCCCCCCCCCCCCCCCTCTCTCTCTCTCCTCCCTCACTCCACCTGTCTCTCGCGCCTCTACTCGCTCATAATAGTCGGACCTAGCGCCTCAAGCTTTACACTCGTTACGCCCCCCCCCAAACGGGCTGCCTACCTGGTTAGTGGTAGTGCCGACTGACGAGCGGCAAACTGGTGCTTCATTCAGTCGCTTTCCCCTGTCATCCAGTCCATAGACATTCAATATCGTTCTCTCAATTTCCTTACTGCCTTCATTTTTCTTGCCATTTCTTAAGCAGGGTGCATGCTAGGTGTAACGGGGGCATCCATACCAACGGCCTGTGCTTGGAATGCCTTCTCTTCGGAAAGTTGGAGATGGGATTTTACGTGTGTGCAAGATGTATGTGGGCGTTTGCAATACTCTTTCTTGGAAAATATTTGTGTTGTTGGTGTTTTGATTTTTCATTTTTCTTTATTTTACTGTCAAATCAGGGCGATTATTTGCAAGATGGAGGCTGTCTGCAAAAGTGATGCTGTCTTGATAGCATTTCCAGATGCTGTGCCGGTCAGGTCGTTTGCTAGGAAAGTGTCACTGTGAGGAGTATTTAGTTTGTCAGAACCACTTATAAAAAAGAGTGGGTGAACTGGGCTACTTTATATATAAGAACCTATTACTCTGAACCATGAGATGTCTCTGATGGTTGATGTACTACCGGCCTGTTGCATTGTTTCCAGAAAAAAAAAGAAAAATGACCATGCCTCGGGCTAAGCAAAGGAAAAACTGTTCATCTTCTAAAAACACCAACACAGATACGGCCATGACCATGGGAAAACCAAACTTCTAGCCAAATACCCAATGATCCCCAACGCCGCAAAAAAAGATTAAAGTACAAGTCGAAAGCGGAGACAAATCCTGGTCCTCTTCCTGAACTTATGACAATAGAGAGTGAACTCACTCTGCCCCAGAAAACAAGCTTACGAGATCTGAAACTTCATAGCGGAATCCTCGAGAGGGTTGGGGTTCTCACGCACGTATGAAGTAGTCGAGTAAAGAAGGTGATATGGGTGTTGCGACTATTCTCTGATGCACAGTGGAGACCTACGAGAAGCTGAAAACCAATGCTGACCGCACACACCTCACAAGGCTTGTTGTAGTCACGTTCTGAGTGCCACCAATCATTTTGGTTAGCTGGACATAGCTATTGCAGCTGCCGGCCACCGCCGAGCCACCGAGGTGAAAAGGCCCACAGTCTTTTTGCGGTGGCGATCCTTTGGCTCAGAACGAAGATGGATAGTATCAGCCACTCTTGGACTTGGACACTATCCCTTCAAGGGGTGTGGGTTGTAGGTACATAGATCGCGTCGTTCATCCAACTGTGATATATGTCACTCACCCAAAAAGACACGAAATTCGCACACTGTACACTTTCGATTTAAAGTGGTTTCGACTCGCCTC
>JADBJO010026954.1:15000-21932 GCA_016801955.1 Conus betulinus | reverse complement strand
TCCCGGTGTATCTGTTTTACATCACGAAATGTCTCGCCTTGAACAGACAAGGTAGGTAATGAAACGTCATCGTCACTCACATCCTGTACAACTCACAATGTACATCCTGTACAACTCCTACAGAGGAACAATGTACATCCTGTACAACTCCTACAGAGGAACAATGTACATCCTGTACACCCGACGGGGGAGAAACAGGGGAATGTGAAACACTCTGCATCCGAAACACCAGTGGAAACAACACACAAATCCACAGGTAACTCATAGACAATGCAGACGCAGAGTCTAATCCCTGAGGAACACAAAGAGCAACATCGAAATTGACAGCAACATTCGTCCGAACCACATACTCTTTCAACATATTGATGTGGAAAACCTTGGACTTTCCATGCATGTCAATACGATAGTTGACAGGTGAACACTTTTCCTTCACAAGAAAAGGACCTTTCCAGGAAACCTTCAACTTATTCTGTTCATCAGAGAGCAAAACAAGAACCTGATCACACCCACTTTCAATGAACGAGGAGAGCTCTTTCTGTCTGCGTACACCTTATACTTGTCGGTCTGACTGTCAGCGGTCTGTTGTGCCTGAGCACAACTGTCCAGTATCCGATTGTGCAAGTCATGTACATATTGGTAAACGTTTTTGTCATCGTCAGTCATCTGTGTGTGCCAGTCCACTTATCAGCTAACAAAGCGATAGGACCACGGGGTGAATGACCGAAAAGTAACTCAAAAGGAGAAAACCCTAAAGTCATATTCGGCAACTCCCGATATGCAAACAGAACAGCCGGAATGTACCGATCCCACTGCTTGGGACAGTCACGACAAACCTCTTCAGCATGGACTTCAAGGTGCCATTAAACCTTTCCACCATCCCGTTAGACTGAGGGTGGTATGGAGTAGTGGTAACAGAAGAAATAGACAACAGACGGTACACTTCCTTCATCAGGTCGAAACAAACTGAGAGTACCACAATCAGTAAGAATTTCGGAAGGCAAACCATACCTTGAAAAAATAGAAAGAAGAGCCTCCGCCACAGTGACTGTATCGATACGTTTGAGTGGGACAGCCTCCGGAAACCGAGTAGCTGTATCCACCAACGTCAGAACGTACCGAAAGCCAGAAGAAGACACCTCCAAAGGACCAACCAAATCCATCGCTACCTTCTCAAAAGGTACTGAAACCAACGGCATCTTGTGCAACGGCGCACAAGGGACGCGGTTACGAGACACAGTCTTCTGACAAGTATCACATGAACGACAATACTCCTTGACTGACTGAGACACTCCTGGCCAAAAGAACGATGCAAGAACTCGCTGTAGAGTACGTCTGATCCCACAATGACCAGAAAAAAAAAAATGCTGTCATGCGCAGTATGAAGCACAACGTTACGTAACTCCTGAGGAACTACCACCTGACGCTTAACTTCACCTTTGTCCTTGACCAAGCGACATAGAAACATCATTAAAAAAAACAAAAAAAAAGGCTTAGTCAAAGGGGAAGGGTACCTCAGTTACAACTGAAGAGAACAAATGGCTCAAAGAGGCATCACGCTTCTGCATAGCAGCAAATTCCTTAGGTGTACATCCAGCACAGACAAATCAGGCACTGACAACGGTACAGGCAACTGTTTCTCCTTGTCTGCCTGTAAACGAGTAGTCACATTACATGGGACAAAAGATCCACCAGCACCTGAACATGCTGAAGTAACACCTGGAAGATTACCAAGAATGAGATCCGTTACTGGGTTCTCAATAACACAGGCAAGCACCTCACCCTCAAAGTAAGGTGTACTAACTGAGACCACAGCAAGAGGGAAAAAACTCAATCTTACCTCCAAAAGAACGACAATGTTGTTCTTCACCAGTGAACTGGTGCGGAAGAACAAAAAGAACGGCGCACTCCCGCAGTAGTGCAACCTGTGTCCCTCAACACAGAACAGTGAAACCCATTGACAGTTCCTGACTCAACCAGTAAGCCGTCAGTGTTAACATGTGACACCATCGAATGGGCTACAGTAGATGGATCCGAAAAACATTGTCTGACATACCCGCGACATTCACTGCTGACTGCTCTACAGATGGACAATCCCGAGCTTTATGAAACCAGCAACCACAATTGTAACAACCTGCGGGTGTACCTGAGGTATTATGAGCCTGTCCGCGCTGTCGGCCACGGTTTACGCGGATACCGAGAGTTAGACGCTGTTTGACCACCTCTAGGTGTACCGGTATTTGCACCCAAATGACCAGACTGCTGACCACCACCGGTAGCAGACTGTTCAAACCGGCTGCCATGATCCCGTCCGCTACGAGAATTTTGACCACCGCGGGGGATTTTTGACCTCCACGGTAACGATTACGGTTCTGATTTGAACGCCAAGAGCCAAATCCACGGTCTGAACCAACACTGTTTTGGTGATGTGCGAAGGAAGCGACATTTACATCAAAAAAACGTGTCCGTTCCCTTGCGGGCAAACGTCCGATCAGGATGCGCAGTCCTGTACTGTTCCGCAAGCTCGCACATTTCTTCAGCGCTCGCAACCGACCTTTCTTTTAGAAAAACAGCCAAGTCCTTTGAAACGCTGTTTTAAAAATCTGCTCACGCAAAAACAGATCACGAAGTTCCGCATAATCCTTTTTAGTTTTGGACAAGTCAATCCACCGATCAAGAAAATGCGCAGACCGAATCAAATACGCAGGAAATGACTCGCCTTTCTCCGGACGCACGGTACGGAATTTCTCGCGAAATCCTTCGGCGGTACACCGGTAACGCTTAAGTAATTCATCCTTAAGTTCATCCCATGTTAAAGTATCCTTCGCTGCCAAAGAATGATACAGCGTCAACGCACTGCCCTTGAAAAGAGACGCAATATACAATACCCCCACTTATCTTTGGGGCACTCGCAAGAAGTAGCATGACTCTCAAATCTAAACAAAAATGCATCAATCTCATCTTTGTTTTCATCAAAGACAGGCATCTTGGGGATATAAGGAGAACGACCAGAAATAGGTTTCATCACCAGAACCCTGCGCAGAACCATTGTCTGTTACACCAAAAGCTTTTAATTTCTCCATTTCAAGCTGAAGCTTCTTACTCTCTAACTCTAACTCCATGGCTTTTAAATCTTTCTCATGCTGCTCCCTCTCCTCTCTCTCTCTTCTTCTCTCCTATCTTTTTCTCTTCTCTCTCTCTCTCTCTCTCTCTTTCTCTCTCCTTTTCTTTCCTTTCTCTCTTTTCTTCTTTCTCTCTTTCTTTCTCTCTTTCTTTCTCTTTTTCTTTCTCTCTTTTCTCTTCTTCCTTTTTCTTTCCTCTTTTCTCCCTCTTTGCGCGCGCTCAGCGCGATCCCTCACACTGTTTGACATATTGAATCAAGTCCGGCCCATCAAGGCCTAACGTCTTACCCTGAGACAGGTAGGTCTCAAAGGCCGACATTTTGAATGAAAATTTTTTTCTAAGATAAAAAAAAAAAAAAAAAAAAAATTGAAAAAAAAAAGAAACAATGAAAATTTTACTTTAATTTGAAAAAGAAAAGAAAAATGAATTTAAAGTTTCAGTATAAAATTTCCTCCACTCACACCAAAATCCAATCACTCCTATACACACTAATAAAAAAAAACAAATGTTTTCAAACAGCAAAACCAAGAAGAATTTCCAAGAAAAAAAAAAAAAAAAAAAATGTTTATTTGGACAGGCCTCCAAAATGATCACCCTTTTGGATCAAATCAGTGGCCAGGGGAAGGAGAAAAAAAATCGAATTCAAATAATAGGAAAGAAAAAAGTTGTGAAACGAAAAAAAAAAAAAAAAAAAAAACGTAAGGCTAAGCGTCTCCCATCGCCATGCCCCCTGCTACCCGCAAGAGAAGGTGGAAGCTCACCAGCCTATGGAACAACAATGCCCTAACAAAACAGAGGTAGAAATAGAAAAAGAAAAAGAGGCACTCACTCAACAATCCTTTCACATACACATACACAAAAAAAAAAATCTTAAAACAACATTAATTAAAACAATGAAAAATGAAAAGACAAACACCTAAAAAGGGGGATAATACACAATCACTATCAGAAACCCTACCTAAGAAATGAATGAGAAAATTTTCAAACTAGATAGGTGCCTATTGATAAAGACGAAATAGAGAGAGAATGAAGTCAGAAAAACAGCAAAAGTAGACAGAGTGGAAATCACCAAGACAGTAGTAAGAAAAAGTAAGACTAGAAATTAGAAAAAGCCCTCTGGACTACCCTACTGGCACAGCCCACCCGTATAATCGGAGACGGGACTAGCACAAAATACTAGAATAGGAAAAAAAAAAACACACACACACAAAAACACTTACATAGGGACACTTTTGAAGGGGGGGGGGGGGGGGGGGGGGGGGGGAAATGAAAAGTGAACACTAAGTCTTAAGTGGGGTTGGGGAAGAAAAAAAAAATTATTTTGCCACTCCAGAAAAAAAAAAAAAAAAAAACAACAAAACAACAAACAAACGGTAGGTATAAATCAAAGTTGCAAAAAATAAAGGAGGGTTACAAAACAAAAAAATTTCAAAATTTGAAATAAAAAATCAGGAAATGGATACAATATAAAGAAACTGATTCAAAATAATGAAAGGAATCAAATTTATGCAATTAATAATAAGTACAAGAAGGGGTTTAACAAGAAAAATTACCAAAAAAAAAAAAATGATAAAGTACTGGGGAGGGTATAATGAGGGGGGGGGGGGGGGGGGGGGGGGGGGGGGGGGGGGGGAAAAATCCTTAAAAAAAAACTCAGTAGAAAAAAAAAAACGTGGGAATACTAAAGGGAGGAGGGGATTTCACAGCAAATTCTGTTCAAATTGCTGAATAATAAATCAAGAAAGGAAATATGGGGGGGGGGGTTTAAATGGAAATTTACAATATAAGAAAATTAGTGGGGGGGGGGGGGGGGGGGGGGGGGGGGGGGGGGGGGGGGATATCCAAATAGAAAAGGAATAATTGTACGTAATAATCAGCTGTTCCCACACAACATTCACAATACCTTAAAAAGCAAATCATTTTTTTTTTTTTCCAAATCAAAATGGGGGGGGGAACATCACAACCAATGGGAGGGGTACAAACAAAAAAAAACAAAGTTCCAAGTCGGGGTCACCACTGTCAGACGTACGATATCCATGCATGCACGCACATACACACACGAACCTGACGTCTTTCCTCCGCACACAACTGCATCATCCACTCCACACATAAGGCGCAAACAAAGGTCAATTTTGATTCATCCCTCCTTAATCTTTTAAAATCCCATGGGGGTTTTTTTTTTTTACTCTGGCATCAATCAAAGCGTATATATTTTCATTATTTGTCTTTCAGCTGGTGCAGCCAAAAAGCACTCTTCTTCTGCACACGATACTGATTTTGCAGGTTTACTCACTGCAAGTGTCCCACACACACACTCTGTGGTGTCCGGAACTGGCTTCCTCTGTGTGCGGGGATCCATACACATCACAATCACTACTACTGGTCGGCGACAAACTCTTGCCCAACACTGGATCTTCCCGCGGATCGGAGCTTGGCCCGGGAACGCGCGCAGCCCCCAGCCATCCACCTTAGTGCCCGATCTCCAGTCTCTTCTCCCTCTACCGCATGGGGAGTCGGCCCAGCGGAGCAAAAGTTACCCTACTTGTTTACTGTTTATTGTTTACTGTTCCCTGCCTCATTTCATTTTCAATTCCCTTAACAAAGATTCATTCTCTCTCTCCTTTCACACACACACACACACACACACACACACACACACATTTGGCAAGAGACGTGGCCAGCAGGAGAATATTCCTTGGCGTGTTGCACAGCTGCGTGTAGCACCTCGGGCTTCACGTGCTCCAGACCTGAGGCAGCCGAACTGTCCGAGCAAACAGTGTTCACACAGAGACGCGCAACACCCGTCCACCTGAACCACTCACTGGTTCAAAGAGGGAGCCAGGCACCGGAGAGATCAGCGAGGTGTAGCCATGGAGATCCCTCCTCCGGTGGGGCAGATTCTCTCTTCACTTGGCCAGTCCGTCTCTCTGTTGGCCTGATTACGCAAGAGAGACACAGAGAGAGGTGGGGGTGGGAAGAGGGAGAGAGAGGGGGGAGGAAGAGAGGGGGGGGAGAGAGAGAGGGGGAAGAGAGAGAAGAGAGAGAGAGAGAGAGAGACAGACAGACAGACAGACCGACCGACAGACACAGGCAGAAAGAAAGAGATGGAAAGAGAGAGCAAGAGAAAGAGGCAGAGACAGACAGACAGATGGGCAGACTGACGGGGGCAGAGAGAGAGAGAGAGAGAGAGAGAGAGAGAGAGAGAGAGAGCAAACCCACCCGCCCCAAAGAAAGATTTGAATGAAACCTCATAGAACGGATGGACTGGAGGAGCCCCTAAGACGAACAACACTGCTCCACGTGTGGATGGTGTGGTGGTGACCCCAAAGACAGGGCCCCACACTCCCTTAAGCAGGATCAGACAACACCACCTCACGGTTCCTTCCACTGCCAACGACGTTGAGTGTGGACAGAGGACGGCGGACGTGCACAGTGGCGGCGCCCAGTCCATTTCCCTGCAGATCTTTGCTGCCGACCAGGACCCGAAAGGACTTCGCTGGTGAAGATCTGTGGCCTCCTGTACGCCTTCGGGTTTGATGTTCGTTTAGCGGCTTGAAGACAAAATATACCTGTTGTTGTGCTAAAATCAGTCGAACTACCGACTCTCCGTCCCCCCACCCCCACCCCCACCCCGCCCCCACCCCCACCCCTCCGTTCCCTTCCTCACTTGGGTGTGGTCAGGTTTCAGAATAAGTCGAACACCGACTGCAATGGAAAGTGGCCCTGAATTGAACCCCGTTACATTTTGGAGCAAATCCAGATACTACAGCCCGATCCACAGTTCAGCTCGACGATCCATGTTCAGCTCGACT
>JADBJO010026954.1:0-5000 GCA_016801955.1 Conus betulinus | reverse complement strand
GTGAGCTTTGGTCCTTACCTTCAGTGGGTTCCCATCAATGTTGACAGTTGATCTGTTGACCTGCAATGAGCTTTGGTCCCTACCTTCAGTGGGTTCCCATCAATGTTGAACACAGTGATCTGTTTACCCACAGTGAGCTTTGGTCCTTACCTTCAGTGGGTTCCCATCAATGTTGAACAGTTGATCTGTTGACCTGCAGTGACCTTTGGTCCTTACCTTCAGTGGGGTCCCATCAATGTTGACAGAGTCGTAGGGCTGTCCCAGGACAAAATTGAAGACCCTGGAAGCGTTGCCCACGATGCCCACGTTGATGGTCCACTGGTCTCCGTCCCTGGAATAGGTGATCTCTGTCTTGGCTTGCTGGTAGAAGTCCATCTTGTCCTGTTCCAGCCCTGGGGGGGAAAAAAGAAACAGGAATTACGTTATATGGCTGTGCCGCATACCTGAGCTAGAGCTTCTCTCTCTCTCTCTGTATGTGTGTATGAGCGAGCGAGCGAGAGAGAGAGAGAGAGAGAGAGAGAGAGGGAGAGACAGAGAGACAGAGAGAGTGGGATAGAAAGAGACAGACAGACAGACAGACACACAGACACACAGACAGACAGAGACGGAGAGAGCTAGAGCGCGCGCTACGCTCCTAAAAAGGAACATCCATGCAGCCTGTGCGATTTAAAAGTAGAGAAATTGCACATGGAGTAACGAGAATTCCAGACAGCACCAAAACTTTCACACACACACACACACACACACACACACACACACACACACACACACAACTGGGAGGCGCAATAAGCCCAGTGTGTACGCAGTTTACAGGAGGCTATCATTTGATCACCTGCTCTACTTCGAGTCACTTCGATTACCTGCTCAGTTAACTGGCTTACTTCAATATCCTCAGGACACTTAATCAGTCCTCGGCTAGCAACAATGATTCTAATAATTTCGCGTGTGTGTGTGTGTGTGTGTGTGTGTGTGTGTGTGTGTGTGTGTGTGTGTGTGTGTGTGTGTGTGTGTGTAATGAAATCAAACGGCATGGGTTTTCTCCTTGGAGTGAATCCACAAGCGACCGTACTCCAACGCCAGTCAGTGCGAAACATACCAATATGGTAATAATAATAATAGTAATGCTATTTTTTTATGGCGCCTATTCTCTAAAAATTAGAGCTCTAAGCGCTTCACATGTACTATAATAAAGACTCTTTTACGCCGACTTAAGAGCTGTCTGCCGGCCGGCGCATCATTCAGTCGTTTCCCGTGTCATCCGGTCAATTTCGTGCACTCAGTTTCCTTATTTCCTTCATACTTTCCATTTCTCACGCAGGGTGCATGCCATGTGTAACGTGTCCTCCATACCAACGGCCAAAATGGCCTTCTCTTCCGAAAGTTGGTGATGGGATTTACGCGCGTGCAAGATGTTATGCGTGCGTTCACACACGGAACTCGGTTTATAGTCTCATTCGAAGGACTATACTGGGAAATGGAGTCAGAACCAATGTTAACTCCAAAGGAAAACTCCCCCTTACACCGAAACGGCCCGAAAAACGGCCCGGCGGATATTCGAAGCCGCAACCCCAAGATTACGAGTCCGGCGCTCTACCAACTGAGCTATTCCGGCTCAAACTTTGGCCAGAGGTCATCACAAACCGTGACTGATAAACTGAAGCAGGGTCACCATGGCGGTGGAGACTGAACACTGTAGAGACGATCCCCTTCTTTTCATAAAAATCGACTCTGTTGTGAGACAGAATATTGGAACTGCGCGTTGCGTTTAGATGGATCACGCTCTACGTAACATTCTGACGTCCTGAGGGATGCAAACACTTGCATTTCTTTCGTTCCCTACCTGACTTCAGTGGAGTTGTTTGGTGCCTGCCTGCTGCGACCTTTGGTGTCTGTCTTCTACAAGGTTCGACTGAGGATCAGGAAATTCGAGCGACACTCTTACAGACACGGCGTGAGGTGGAAAGACCTGCTGCTGCTGCGTTCCAGACTTCCCACCCCGTCATCTGAAGGCGCGCGCGCGCGCGCGTGTGCGTGCGTGCGTGCGTGCGTGCGCGTGCGTGCGTGCGTGCGTGCGTGCGTGCGTGCGTGCGTGCGTGCGTGCGTGTGTGTGTGTGTGTGTGTGCGCGCGCGCGCGCGCGCGCGCGCGCGCTTCCACTTGAAAGAAAGTCCCTAATTTCATGTAACGTGTTTTCAGCACTGATCTCACCTTCACTTTCGAGATTTACCTCTATTGAACACTTCCACATTAGTTTTCTGCGCTTTACATGACACTTCCATTCCGCCCAATAACTCTGTCATCAGCCTAGGATTCAATTCATCAGAGAGAGAAAGACAAAAGTCAACGAAATGCTACCATGGTCTGCAAAAAAAAAGCACCGGGGTAACTTTGGATGGGAAGCCAGGAAGACAAAGGTCAACGTAACGCTACCGTGTTCTGCGACAGCCAGTACAGCCAGTAGAGGGTCATTCCAAGACAGCGAGGAATTGGACAGCGGAACGATCTTCAACTTTTAATAATATAATAATAATGATAATAATAATAATAATAATAATAATAATAACTACGTACATTTATAGAGCGCCCTTTCTCACTAGAGCTCACAGCGCTTTACAATAATCAACTATAAACATGTAACACTTATTCACACAACGGCTGCCCGACGACCGAAGAGCTGCCAGCTGGCGCTTCATTCAGTCGTTTTCCGGTGTCATCCAGTCAGTATCGTTCAATATCGATCACTCATTTTCCTTACTTCCTTCATTCTTTCCATTTCTCACTCAGGGTGCATGCTATGTGTGACGTGTCATCCATACCAACGGCCAAACTGGCCTACTCTTCCGAATGTTGGTGATGGGATTTTACGTGTGTGCGAGATGTTATGCGTGCGTTCACACACGGAGCCTCGGTTTATAGTCTCATTCGAAGGACTGTATGGGAAATGGAGTCAGAACCAATGTTAACTCCGTGGGGAAAATCCCCCTGTACCGAAAACGCCCCGGCGGAATCACTTATTTTAATCACTTCAGCACAATTACTGTGTCATCAGCATACAACAAGAAGAGGAAACATGGCTCATTTTGGATTGAATATATCAGAGAGAGGAAGGTAAGTGATTGCTCGTTCATTTTCGTTGTTCTTGTTGTTTTCGTATGTTGCCTGAAGAAGACCTAACAGGTCGAAACGCGTCGTGTTTTGTCTTGTGATTCGTTAGTCCACGGTTTTGTTGTTGTAGTTGTTGTTTGTTGTTGTTTGCGGTTCGCTAACATTTATTTAAGATTTGTTTAGATTTCCGCCTGCAGTCGTCTTACTTTGCAACTAAATCTGTTCGTATATGTTTGAAGACCACTCGATCACACACACACACACACACACACACACACACACACACACGCACACACACACACACACATGCGTGCTCGCGCGCGCGCGTACTCGAGCGCACACGTATACACACAGAGGCATGCATGCACGCACCCCCCACCCACGCACGCACGCACACGCACACACACACACCACACACACACACACACACACACACACAGAGGCACGTACGCACGCACACAGGCTATGACTAGCATTTCGTGCTAAGCGCAAGGGATTACCTGTATCCGTCCCCTCAGTTATCTCCATCTCCCTCCTCTTCACCCATTCATACCCTCCCTTCCTTCCTCCCACCAAGTGTGCTCGGTGCACTTTTAAAATCAACACAAAAAAAGGGAAAAAAAAAAAAGAAGAAGAAAAGCAGACAAGAAGGATAGACGGGAAATTGGCTGTGACTGGCAAAGCGCCTTAAATGCAAGGAAATTCACTCTCACAGCAGGTGAGTCATTAGCGGAGTGACTTCCCCTGTCCAGATTGATGGTGGTAACACACCAGGAATTTTCACAGTGTCTTGCAAATGGATTTTCCTCTTTTTTTTTTTTTTTTTTTTCTTCATTTCGCTATGTGTTTTCAGTTACATTACAGAGCATGGACTGAGCGTCTGGGGGGAGGGCCAGCTAGTGCACACGCAGAGATTCCTGCATTAGCAAAGACAGTGATATCATCGGCAAAAAAAAAAAATATCTGTAGACTAACTGAAATGGTTTGCAGAGTGTTCTCAGCACTGAACATTTTTAATTCATGCCATCAATTATACAGCCTTGATGACATGGGGATGCAAAACAGAAAGCAAGTAACTCACACAGTAAATCCTCAATAAACATGAATTAAAACAATGCGACTATTCCAAGCACCATAAGCCTGAACACCGACCATCCAGAATAATGCACCTTCAAGAATTCGCAATGCATTAACAATCAAAACTAAACAGGTCTTACTGTCTCCCTTACAATCCGCTGTACCTTTTAATGTCCTCAGTTTGAGTTGTTCTTCTGATTTCGAATGTTCAACGCCTCTGCAGTATCTCTTGCAAGAGATTTCACCGAGTCATCAGCGGAATGACTTTTACTGTACAGATAAAAAAAAAAAAAAAATGTTGGGTGTTCAGTGTTCTGTGAAATATGAAGTTTACCTGAAAACGAAAGTTAAGCCTTTCAGTACATTTCCCTACCACTGGCGTGTGTCCCGGTGGAGCCGCCAGCATGGAGGTTCTACACACTTTGTTTTCACGAGATGGGAAGGAAGACAAAAAAAAAAAATGTAGAAGATAAATTGGGGTCGACGTTGCAGTCTCCCTTGATGAATCGATTCCAGGTAGTCATCGCACCTGACGTACACAGTTCATCGCTGGCAGGGCCGCTTCACACACACACACCCACACACACCACACACACACACACCACACACACACACCACACACAAACAAACACACACACACACACACACACACACACACACACACAGAGAGAGTGTGTGTGAGCGTGCGTGTGTGTATGTGTGTGTGTGTGCGTGCGTGCGTGCGTGCGTGCATGCGTGCGTGCGTGTGTGTGTGTGTGTGTGTGTGTGTGTGTGGTGTGGTGTGTGAGCGCGCGTATGCGCGTGTGTATGTATGTGCACG